>JAGFPH010002418.1:58319-100765 GCA_018207615.1 Philaenus spumarius | reverse complement strand
AAACTCTTTCAATATATCCATTGTAGTCCCTTTATTGACTTAGTGCAATATTTGTAAATTAGTGTTTATGTTGGTGTAATTATGGTTCTCATTAATTAAGTGTTCTGCGTAATTTGAGCTCTGTCTGTCTGTTAATGTTTTTATGTGGCTAGGGGTATGTTCCTTGAATCTGGTTTTGAACGAGCGTCCTGTTTGGCCTATATATATTTTATCACAGTCATCACAAGATAGCTTATATATACCACTATTTGTAAATTTGTCTTTGGTACAATTAGGCTTGGTTTGTAGAAAATTACTCAAATTATTTGAAGCTCGATGAGCGATTTTATATCCATGTCTGCGGAAAATGTTGCTGATAGGACGATCTAGAATTCGGTTAAATTTCATAGGGATGTATTTAGGTTTTTCGATAATCGAAGTTGGTTTTCTGAATTTCTTTCTGTGTTTGGTTATTATTTTATCTATTAAAGTGGGATCGTATCCATTGGATATTGCGATATGTTTTATTGTATTTATTTCGTTGTTAAAGTCTTCTTGGTTGATAGCCCGGTGTACGAAGCTATTGTAAGCTGCCAGCTTGTGTGATATTGGATGGTTAGAAGTATAGTGAATTGTATGGTTGGTCTGTGTCGGTTTTCTATAAATTTTAAAGCCATGTTTATTCTCATTTCTTGTGATGGTCAGGTCAAGAAAGTTTAGGCTGTTGTTGGCCTCGATTTTAGCGTGGGATGGATGTTGTTTATGAAATTGGTTAGTTTATTAATTTGTCTCTTTGTTCCTTCAAACAAGCAAATTATATCATCCACGTATCTATGGTAATAACGACGAGTTATACTCCGATTTTGTGTGTGTTAGTGTTATGTGTTCATATATGTGTTAGTGTTAGTACAAGCCTGACGAAGCCGACAGTGTTCGGCGAAACAGGCCTGTAGCTATAATCTGCAACTAAGGACTGAAGACAACTAATACAAGGTAATTATAACGGTCTATTTTCATACATCTATTTACGCGCACAGAGTGACTGGAACTTTATTAACACAAAAAGAAGGTTGAAAATGTGGAAATATGTAATCTCCCAGATGGTCCCGTCAAAGTCGGTAGAGAGGGGTTCCGTTATTGCAACACTGCTAACTCTCCCACCCCTCCTAAGGAACAATTCACACCGACATTGCCGATGCTTGCTATATATCGCAAGCTTTCGCCTGGTAAGCAATTCCCCCCCCCCCCTCTGTAGTCCCATTTTTACTGTATTAACATTAACCTATATTATAATTCATTTTCATCAACACATAAAATTGAATGTTTGATTTCATTCTACATAACTGGATAAGTACATAGCTGGTTGCCTCTGGGTAGATGTTAGCTACTTTGAGTTTGAATTTGAAACTAACTGTCCCCAGTAAATCATTTATTTTACCAACAGTTTTATTTCACTGCCCTGTGCAATCTATTGGTGTTGGCTTTAAACCATTTGTCATTATTTTTTTCAATTTAATTCAATATGAAAACATTTCATATTGAATCAATAATAAATTTGTTTCTTACACTCACTCGATTTATGTTTCATTTTCTGAGTGAAATAATAATTTATTATATGTAGTTAGAAATTTAAAAAAATATTCACATACCTGCAGTGTAAAGTTTTATATATAAAGAATTTTTTTAAATTTATATTTGTTCACTTTTTAGTTAGGTTATATGAGGATGAACATTATTTTATTTTAGTAACATATGAGTTAAGTGTATTGCACAACGCACATAGGTACAGAGTATTCCAGAAAAAAGGGCACAAAGTAACTGATGATTATAAAACACTAGCTGACCCGTACGGCGTTGCCCGTGGTGGTTGGTATTTTCAGTCTTTTTAACGTAATTGTATTCCTTTTAAGTGTTCAGTCAGTGAGTGGTATTTGGCTTTTATATATCTAGATCTTAAATAATAAAAGCACTATTGTCATAATAATAAAAGATCTGAAATTATGATTTTAGTAACTTTGATCCCCCCAAACCCCTCCTGAAATTTCGAAATTTTCATACCCTTTCTTAGTGAGCACCTATGGCCCTAGAGGAAGCTACATACCAAATTTCATTCCAATCCGTTCGGTAGTTTTGAAGAAATCGTGATTTAATAACTTTGATCCCCCCCAAACCTCCCCTAAAATTTCGAAATTTTGTATACCCTTTCTTAGCGAGCGCCTATGGCCCTAGAGGAAGCTACATACCAAATTTCATTCCAATCTGTTCGGTAATTTTGGAGAAATCATGATTTAGTCATTTTTACCCCCCAAACCTCCCTGAAATTTCCAATTTTTTAAAACCCTTTTTTTGTGAACACTTATGGCCCTAGAGGAAGCTACATACCAAATTTCATTACAATCCGTTGGGTAGTTTTTGAGAAATCGTGATGAGTGAGTCAGTGAGTGAGTAAGTGGTATTTCACTTTTATATATTATATAGATGGATAACACAATGTTTAGAGTAGCATTCTTGGGGAATCGCAGTTGCTGAAATTAAACAGTTTGGAAGATGATGGAGATTTAATTTTTTTGAAATTCTAGACGTTATTAACAATTATTTAAAAGCTTAATACTTTTATTAATTTTTGGTGGTTTAGCCTCCAGAATAGGATATATTAATAGTTAAATAACGTACTTTTATTGAAAAAACATCAATTTCTATTCCTTTTTTTCTGTCTTTCCTGCACAGGTGACCGGTTTCGATCTATTAACTTTCACATCATTATCAAATCAAATATTAGACTAGTTCAGTTCATTGGAACTTCGTTAAAATAAACATATAGCACATTTAACACAAAACATTTAAATAATTTTAAAAACTTGAAACATGGAATTAATGTTTGAATCGTTCACGTACGTATACTCAAGGACATGTCCTACACTGAGCATTTGAAGGTTATATAATCTGTACCGGTGTATTCAACCCCTCCCCTCTCTTTATCTTCCGTCATCAAGATATGTGTTCAAAATGTTTGTTTGGTAAATTAAAAATGGAGTTCAAGCCAAATCTCTGTTTGTCGTTCAACACATTACAGTAGAGCGTCGAAAATCCGAACTAATTGGGACCGAGGGGGGTTCGGATTTAAAATTTGTTCGGATTTTTGAAAATAACCAAGAAAATGCTATTTAGGCTAAAATATATGCCCTTTAATCGATTAAAGTGGTTAAACAGTACAAGCAGAAAGTAAGACTACTTACATATTATGATTTAGAAGAACCTTCACGTCATGATTACGCTTGGAACTCTCAATTACAATACAGTATGCACTGTATATGTTTAAAAATTGACTTGTACATTATAGTTAACACAAACGAAAAATAAAAAAATTATTATACAGTACACTACTGTATGTAAAACACACTGTTATAATGATTACACAGAGAAATGAATGAACTTTCTGTATGAAAAAACTAAAAATGTACGAAAGACAGAGCAATGATATCTACTGTCCTGTAGACACTGACTGAGGGTGGAAGTGATAACTGATAAAGAGATAGACTGAGTTAGTGGGGCGAGCTAGTGTAGACAAAAATAGACAAGCCAAGGTTATTACCCCGCCCCGCCCCGCTTTCTTCAACTCTGAGACAAACACGATATTTGTTTACTGCTAGCGCTAAAGCAGCTTATTAGCGTGACAGTGAAAATACTGACAGCCAGTCTGCTGTGAGGGCGTGTGAGAGCAGGTAGTATTAAGAAGTGTTTAAAAAGAGATACTGTAATGTAATGTCAAACTGCAGTGAAGATTTTTGTGGATTTTTTAACGACGCAATTGAAATTTGCGAAATAAAATTTTTGCAGGGGCTGCCTCGGAATGCGTTCGGATTTTTGACATTTCTGATTATTGACGTTCGGATTATCGACGCTCTACTGTATCGGGTGTATATTTCAAAGCTTTATAAATCTCAAACTCCTTGAGGGTGTCCATTCAACGGCCCTTCCGGCAAACATGCAGAACATAATTTTGTTCCAAAAGTCAAAACATTATTACAAAAGTCTAGTTTTGCCCAATATATTACGGATATGAACCGTACTTTTGAGAGCATTGAGGAGGTACTCTAGAAGGAGCAATGTCTAGGTTCTCACCCAGAAAGATGTTAGGACCTGAAGTGTGTACTATTTAATCCATTGAAAAACAGTCCTAATAACAACAATCACTGTTCCATTCTTGGTCAGAGTACCTGCTCTTCCGACGTTGCCTTGTTACGAGCCGAAACAGTATTAAAAACTATAAGCTTGTATGGTTTGATGGGGGCGCTAAAACTATTTATGATATGATTATACTAAGTGCGCTGTTAGTAGGAAAACTAGGTCATTAAATTTTTTCACGGTCTTCTCTATTTCAAACTTGCATCAAATTTCTTCTTAAATAATAACGTATTAATTGATTTAAATTTGAGCTTATTGTTGCCAAATAAATGAATACTGAAATCAAATTAGTAATAAAAAGATTAGACCACCCGTAATTTTTTCTGATGTTGTTTTAGGTTAGGTCAAAAATGATTGTATACCGAATGCAAGTTGCCTAATTAAGTTTGACTTTGAGGTTATGTTTGGTCAGGACATAATTCTCTGCTTCTTGTTCGGAATACTCTGTTTGTGCTTGCATGTGTAAGATTATTGTGTTTGTGTTAGTAACTCATAACTCATTATAGGCCTACATTCTTTTCATAAGTTATAACTAAGTTGTGAAAATATTAACTCATCCATAACTCAAGAGAAACAATGAAACTTTTACAAACATGACATAATAACATTACAGTTAGGCAGTTTTCCTTTCACATTGACACAATCCATCGAGTACTTTGTATTCATATTTATAATCGGTACATTTGTAATACATACAGAGAGTGACGTAAGCAACCGATTCAATTTAATAAATTAATTTAAGATCACAACACATCAACAAGTTGCTCAACTGAAGACAGGGTTAGTTGCACCTGCGTGGTATGGAAGCTACCTTAGTTGTGTCAGTGTTATTGATTGCATGTGGAGTTTAACAGGTTTGCGTACTACTAATCACTATTTCAGGAGAATTTAAGTCATACCAAATAAAGGAATAATAATTAGTTTATTTAATATCAATTACCGGTAAAGCTAGATTAGAATTTTTAGTGGAATATTCTAAAATTAATTTGCATTTAGTCAGGAAGTTAACAATATTTTATATTCACACTGTTACATTACCACGGGGTCATCAAACGTTCTGGCATTGAAATATACAGATTCAGATTATATTAATACAATAAATTGAAAACAATGCCTCATAATAGCTGTACTTTTTAATTGTTTTTATTGATATATCGCTCAGATTATAGTGTATGCTATTGTAGAGTTGATAATGTTTTCAAAAACTAAAACGTATATTTATTGTCACGTTAAGAAAAGTAGAACCAGAACCATTTAAACTATCTTATACATAGAATTCTACTGTATTGGATGTATTCAAACACAAATAGGTTAGATGTATAAGTTGGGTTTGTAGAACGAGTTTATAGACATGATTGGTTTTGTGTTCAAAGATTTCTTTCATCTCAAAGATTTCTGGTATTTAAAAAAAATTTAGGATCATCCTAAGACAACAACCTAAACAACCTTAAATCTTGTTCAATAGATAAACAACCTAAATGTGAACAAAAATTGTAAAATTGAAATTAGAATCATTGTTTTGTTGTGTACCAAGTCTGAATCACTTTGCCTGTTATTATTCAACTGCAAAACAATTGATTGAAGTTAAAAACTTGTCTTTTATGAAACATTCATATTCGGTATTGATGTTATTTATTGTTAATATCATTTTCGTATGACTTTCAAAATTATTGGCTTTTATTAAATTTGACTTACCTTGAACATTTTAAAAATAAATTACTTATTTAAAAATTATTTTAATGAATCTATATCTTTCTAGAAAGTCCATAACTGCTAAACATTTGCTTCCAGCTCAATTCTGGATTTTATTTGTAAATAATAACAGGTATACATGATTTTTGTTTGTAACTATTATTATTAAAAAAAATACATTGATTTGATAATAATTTGTGCACAACATTTTCGTGTTCTAATTTAGTTGAGAGTCTTTGCAAAACCAAATCATTTCTATTTCTACAATGCGTGTCATAGATTGTTTACACATTGTAGTTTATTGTAGGTGTGGAAGTGGGATTGTACCCAAGAGACCGGATGTGTGAATTCTCCCTCTCCGTCATTAGTTTGTAATCATTGAATCTTTGGAAGGTTAAAACATTCAAGTTTGAGGTTTCTTGGTTCAAGGTACCTTACCTCATTATCTATGTTGCACAGCTAACTATCGAAAGCACATCTTGTGGTTTATTTCTTTTTATGCAATTGGTATGATTTGTTGTTCGTAAAACTAAATTAAAAGTCTGAATTTAAAATACTAAATACTGACTAAATAATACCTTATACTGCTGTTAACTTATAATAATAGAATTACAACAATAAAACTTATACTTTATGAAATAATAAATTATATTAATAGCGCATAAAATATGTATTAGCCTAAATAAAATGATTTACAGTACTTCTATTATATTTTAAGGGAATTCAAACAGAATGAACTGTAATGCTGAAGATGCTTTGTTTGATAAAATAGGGTCAGGATTACAGATTTAAAAGAAAAAAGTTTACAGCTAACAGTTTAAGCAAAATTAAAATGGGACCTTCAAGTTTGAAAATCCAAGATCGAACTTGATATAAGACAATACGATATTAATATTGTATTCTGTTGAAAAGGGGGCAAAGTTACCATTTCTGTTGGCAACCTTGATAGATAACTTTTATCAACAGATCGTAGAGTTACCGTAAACTTAAATTATTATTTTTTGTTTTATGAAAGTAAAGTAAAGCGTATGAGGCTTAACATTTAACAGCTTAGGTTATTGGTATATTATGCTTTAAAATTTTCTCATTTATCCATTATTTCTTAATTTTGACTTTTATTCATTTTGAGTTTGGTTTATTATAATTTTGATTACTTGAGACCTAACCTATTCCAGGATAGTTTCCGCCTTCTTGCTCTCTTTCCGTCACTCTCAAGCTTAGAATTTTCTTTTGGTAAGTATTTTATGGTTTTCTTTTAAAATATTTTACCATCCAAAATCCGAATAAATCCAGTTATCATTGCTTGTTGATATTCCCTTTTAGTTCATTTTATTCGGTTTACGTTTTATTTTCCTAACGTTGATGCTTTAAGACTAACAAGGGAGTGGTCAGCTTACTTGCAAAAGCCGATCGAGTGGTTTATTGAATTCAATATTGTGTTTTGAGCTTGAATATAATTAGCCTCAATCGTTGTTTGTTTCTCACATTATAAAACAAATGATGTCTTTCTCAGAAGTAAAGTGTCCACAATAACTTCACGCTTTTCAAGAATCGAGAAAGTGTTTACATTGTTTGTCAAAAGAAATCTGTGGTTTAACACACAATGAATACAGTATGCTGTTTACTTTGGATCAAAAGTATTTTAAGACTAAGATTATTATTTGTAAGGCACTTCTGAATAACAGCGAGATTCATTTATATTTTCCAAATTTAAAATTAAATTTTCAAAATATATTATTCCGTTAACTTTTCTGTTGAGAACATAATATTGAATTTAATTGTTTTGTTTTGACTTTTCAGTTTTGTGTTTTGTTTAATTTTTGTAATATTATTTTCGCTTTCTTGCTAGAAATATTAAATTAAGATAGCCTAATTAAAGTTGACAACAAAAATTGAAAACAAAGTCTAATTCTAAAATACATAACTACCCATTAATTTTAATATAGTGAAGAGGTTGGGTATTTTGAATGAAATATTAATCTAAACTTTCTATAAAACCTGTTATATTTAAAATATGCTTAAATAATCTATCTTTATTTTATTAATAAACAGAATAATAAAACTATGACAAATTAATATTATAAATGTTTGTTTCTGTTGGTTATGCGTATGTTCTTTGTTTTGCTTGAAATTGTTTTGGTGTTGAAGCACAGCTGGTAATCTTGCTTAACATTACAGATGAGGTCACCATTGTATTTGCAAATCAAATCTGCACGCTTCAAAATATTTCAACTTAAACAATTATTAACAATATTTGGTCTGGCTTTTATCAGCATGGCATGTGAAACTAATTTTAATATTTATACATTTTTTTAATAACCATAATTGTGGATTTCGGCCCTTTCCTGCTCTTATTTTATACTATACAGGATGTCCCATAAGTAAAGTGCCAAACTTCAAGGAATGGTTCTGTGTGGGTCAAAATAAGAAAAATAGTACATATAAACACAGACCTGAAAACACTTTGTTTTCTAGATATCCGCCATTTTGTTTTTTGTACAAAATAATTCTTATCTAGAGGACGGTTTGACTGATTGAGTTCATACTTTCTCCCTATCGGATGGTGTAACTGTCAAAACCTTGGGATGAAGGATAACAGCTAAGTTAAAGATAATGACAGCAAATGTACTGCTGTGATATTGCTGTGTTTACTGTGTTGGTGTAGGGTGCAGGGTTGAACAAACCAATTATTACACATTCAACTATTATCCTGCATCCGATTGTTTTGACAACGGCACCATCCGAAAGGGATTCAAAAAGGCTACAAAAAGGGGGGAATCAAAGGGGTCGGTCTTGACAGTTTTTATTAAAATACTGATTTTGAGTAATTTAGGTCTGAAATTTTCACACAGCCACCGTTTTGAAACTCATGATTGGATTTAATCGCTTATTTTTCTTGAGATATATGATTGTTTACTACATGCCAAGTTTGAACTCAATCAGTCAAACCGCTCTCTTGATAAGAATCATTTTGTTAAAAAAACAAAATGGCGGATATCTGGAAAACGAAGCGTTTTCTGGTCTTTGTTTATATGAACTTTTTTTCTTATTTTGACCCATAGAATCATTCACCGAAGTTTGGCACTTTACATCCTGTATTACTCAATGTCCGTACACAGTCAAGATAAACTGCACCTTTCAATCAATACACCTTATTAAGTGAAAGTGTGTGAAGAAGAGAATTTGTGCAATAGATGTACACAATTCTTGATATATTTGAAAAACAATAAATACAAAGAAAGAAGGAATACAACAATTCTTTAAGGTTAGGCCTACATCTCCACTTTCTACTGTACCGTAATTGCATTCATACACGTCAGTCATTCTTGCAAAAAAATGTACTGTGCATTAGATAATTTGTATTATTTTGATTTAATAATTGTGATTTTATTTGTATAGCAAAATAATGCAATAGCAATACAGTTGCTGATTTTCATTGCTAAATGACTTAATAATCTGGGTCCTTACAACTCTTTAAAATAACTTTACTGTCATTATGTCTATCTTAATTCTTAACCTGACTCTGGAATAGCAATGACTTCCAAGCCAATTGCGGCTTTCAGTTCATTCAGGGTTCTTGGTATGTCTTCAAAAACTTATTTCAAGTGTTTCCAAAGGAGGAAATCACAGACAGCTGAACCGGGAAAACATGGTGGCCACTCGACATTACTTTCTAGTGAGATCAGCTGATCGGAGAACTGTCTGCTGGAAACACATTTGCTCCCAACTTGTAGCTGTTGCAATTTCGGTTGCAGAAATTTGCTTCTCAGCATATCATACTGCAGCTGCCGTCATTGTGGATGAACCAATTACTTGGAAAATCACACCGACAATAAAAAGCAACTATAACCCCATTGGCAATAAAAGGTTTATAAATTAATCGGTGAGAAATATCGTTTTATCAAACATTTCCGCTACCGTAGCTTACTCACGAGTTGAACATTCAGAATGCAGGATTTTCCCCTGTCTGGGTATTCTGAGATTTACAAGAGTTTCTAGAAAGCAGCAGATCTTTTCGTTTGCTTCCCATTAAAGGCTCGTCAGACCCAGCCTCCATCTTGAATTTCAACTCCCATAAGAGCAACAAGATTACTGGAGTAATAATTATCAGAAAATTATTCAGAATATGTTATTTTAAAGCTTAGGACAGTCTCCAAAGAATGTGTATATCATTTAATTTTTAAAATTTGTTTTTGACTAAATCTGTTCTACGACTTAACTCAAAATCAAAGGTTGCGATTTGTTTTCTTATTCAATTACGCAAATATCAAAATTGTGAAAATCCCGCCGCATTCGAAGTTTAATTACCTTTCAAATAAAAGTAATTTCAATAATTTTGCATAATTTGTGACCGAAAAATCCGCTTCATCGTGGAAGCATGTACACGCCGAATTTGTGTTCCTACTTCAATGTTTAGCCTACACTCTGGCGGTTATCGCATCAACTTGTTGCTCGTGGAGGAATACTAGAAAATAATATAACCTTAATTTTTAACGTGTGAGAGCAAGCTGTGTTTAATAACACATACTCACGTACATTGTCAGTACGTTTACTGTCCGTAACCCTCTAGTTTCCACCCTGATTTGCTAGCTGAAGAACGGAACGCACACAAACTCAATGCTAGTAGTGTACAGCTCTGCCACTTGGAGCGCTGCAGTCAGCTCAAAAATATTTGTTCACTCCTGCCGAGCCTTAATTTTGGTTTTCCTATCTGGAACAGTAGCGTTTAGTCGTTGCGGTTGTAATTACAATATTACCTTTATTTTAAATCCGGTTGATTAACGTATGTGTAAAAACTAGGATTGTTGTAGGGAGGAAGTTGTTATGCCACACCACAACCCACACGACTAACTTAATAAAAACTAAAATTATTAGTAAACAGTACAACTTACTTTCCAGACACCTTGTATATACATATTGAAACATAATTAGTTGAGATTTTATTTAATATAAACGGTTGTGTGTCTGTACAGGTCAGCAAAACGTACAACCTCATTCCCGTTGAGCAGTGGAGGCGTCAGTCCTTCTCCACCGATGAACGAACGCCGTTGCGATAAACTGTGACGCTGGTCGCTGTTGTGTGTCGATCGTAAAGTTCACGAGGACACTGTTTAATTTCTCTATTGTCTTCTGTCATGAGTACAAACATTTTCTTGTTGTTATTGTTCAACATTGATTCTGGCTTTCAACCGGCTTTCCGAGACCGGATAGTCGCATGCTGAACCTTTACCAATATTATATAGAGGTAAACTCTGTATCTAAGGAGTAAAACTTACACTTATATGTGTAATGCTGACTTTTATAGTAACAAGGAAGCTCTTGTAACTACAAAATCCCTAATTTTGTTCATAATTTTTACATTTTTACTTTCTCCCCCTATACCATAGTATATGGAGAAAGTATTGTATTCGTCAAAATTTTCGAGTTTCAGTTTTTGGTGGAAATATCCGTTTTGGGTCCCCCTGAACCTAAAAAAGTGGTTTTCGGAGTGATGTCTGTGTGTGTGTCTGTGTGTCTGTGTGTCTGTGTGGATGTTATCAGACCTAGAGCCTAAACCAGTCGTCCGATTTTGATGAAATTTGGTATGGAGGTATTAATCCACGGTATCTCCAGGCGTTTTTTTCATTTTTGTGAATTTTTTATTTTTAAGGGTAATTTTCCCATAAAAACCCTTAAAATAACGGAAAAATCAACTTTTCTCAAAAACGGCTCTAACGATTTTGATTAAAATTTTATAGTTTATTAGGGACCTAAAGTACTATAAACTGTAAAATTTTGATCAAAATCGTTCGAGCCGTTTTTGAGAAAAGTTGGTTTTTCCGTTATTTTAAGGGTTTTTATGGGAAAATTACTCTTAAAAATAAAAAATTAAGTTCCTATAATGAGGGAGAAAGTATGTGTCAGTTTCCTGATACCGTTTATTTAATATTAATTCAAGGATGATTGATTAGGACAGAGGCACTTGGATGGGTGGTGGGGGTAGCCGTGACCTGTACATATTGTAAGACATAGATCGAAATAGACACACAATATCTACAAAATTTGTGTCCACAAAATCCCTAATTTTGTCCACAATTTTTACATTTTTTAACAGGAATTTTTAATACTTTCAGAACAAAAAGTAGCCTAAATAATCTCTGCATAGTCGCGTACATGTTAATGAAAGTTTCATTGAAATCGGTTCAGCCGTTCCGGAGATTAGCCCGGCCAAACAAACGGACAAAAAATGTATAAATGTGTGTTTAGGTTTTTTGAATGTGTGAATAACCTTATTATGAGGTTAGAAAAGAGCTTCTTTTTTTTAAATCAAAGACAGACACTGCAATTTTATTTATTTGTATATATTGCAACGACATCGAATAAATATGAATGTAAACAGAGCCGACTGGGTCCATCAGCTTCACAAAATAATAACACTGAGACTTTAAAACAAGAGGCTACCATTGTATTCAAGAGTAGATACACGTGACCGTCAATTTGAGAAGAATGAAACGAAAATTCTCTTTTTCCTTTAAATATAGTGAAACCATACACTCCTCTGATATGAACGAAATAAACCAGCATAAAAGAACAAACAAAACTCATGGCAGAATACATTAGATTAAACATAGACTTGTTAACAGATATCTATTTATACAGTATTTGATATGTATTTGTGTAGAATTATTGGATCTCAAGTCTTGAGAATGGCTGTGACGTATGAATGTTACCTGTAATGGGCTTACCAAACTGTTACATGTGTTAAGCTGTTTCTTTCTTTAATCATCACAGTCAAACTGTTACATGTGATAAACTTGTGTTTTAAGCATCACAATAATTAGGCAATGCCTAAACTGTTACATGTGATAAACTCGTGTTTTAAGCATCACAGCTAACCAAACCAAATCTGCTCATTATTTAATACTTTTATTGTTTATAATAATGGTATAATTGGATGATTTGTACCCTTAAGAATGCATAAATACAATATGAAGATGTAAAATATTGTTACAAATAAAATAATTGCCGAGAGTGGACAGCTGGTAACAGAAGTGTTTCCGGACATATTATGTTTTTAGGGACTTTTTTTATTCCAACCCACGGAACGTTTCCTTGAATAATTTACGCATACTACAAAAACACTCTAAACATATGCGAACGCTCTGACAAATTAAGTGTTTAAATATTAGTGTGTTTATTTTTATTTGAATTTACTGTATTTCTGTTGTATTGTTATTTATTTTTAAACAGTTTCTAAAGTGCCATATTTGTACAGAAATAATGACAAATTACTGTCTTATAATTATAAAGACTCCAATGAATGTTTTGAAAATGAATTGCCATACCAGATTGTCTGAATATTATTTATTTATTTACCTCGGGCCTGTATCAAGAAGTTACAAGTTTTTAACCAAAAAGATTATTTTATAAGTTTAGCCATGTATCGGGTTATTAGGATTTGACGGAGGTATACTTGTGTGCCAACAGACTTGTACCTGATACTTGTTGTCATCAAGTAACTAAAAAGGCAGTTTAATTGCTTTACAAGTGTACTCTTCTAGCAAAATGTGGTCTGCTTCTCTTTAGAAAAAGTTCAAAACCACAGAACTTTTAGACAAATATTTCGCTTGCGTTTATTGAACGTGACGTCTCTAAAAATAGGTTTTTATTTATTTTATATAAAGTTTATTAACATGTCTGTGAAACGATATTGAAAGTGCTTTGTATTTCTTAACAAGACTTGTAACTTTGTGAAACGGGCCTCTGGTGCTTATACGTTAATTTTATTTCTTCTTCAACAGCTGGCTTTGTTAAACAAACTCGACAACAAATCATATGGTTCAAAACAGCTGTTAAAGTTAGAATATTTAACAAAACCTAGAAACACTGCAATACTGTAATAATTTATATATATATAAAATTGTATTATAATTAGTATTATATTAATTTTCATTTGTTTTTTTTTTTATAAGGTATAAGAGTAGTAAAGGTTATGGACAAACATTATAATATTAAATACAATATTTTGTTTAATTAATTATTCAGTTTGTATTAATTCTCATAAGTTAAATGAGGGTGTAACTTAAAATTGGCATATTTTTGTTGAGAATAATTAATGTTACATAAAAAGAAAAGAAATATTTAAAATGTTCAATGCACATGTTTATAGAAGTGATAAAAGTCCTTCGTACCTAAACAAACTATTACCAACAATTGAAATGTTTGCGAACATTGAGTAAAAAATATATTATTCATATATTTATTTAAAGCGTATAATTTTCTATTTTGGTTTTTACATTACAGATTCAAATAGAAATTGTTAACTGTTGAAAGTTTGAAAGTGAAAACTTTCTTTGAAAACAATTAATTTTACATGTAAAAGTTGTGGTCGAAAGCCCTTAAACATAATGACGCTTATAGATGTCTCGCGTTGAGCGACTTCCGTTGTTAAAATGTTGTCGTGATTAAATTTTCTCCTAACTGTCGTAGAGTTTATTAATTGTTACGTGAAATGGTCTTTGTACTAGTATATAGCCCACTGTTGCTGTTAATCCAGCCTGTACATACCATATGCTAATCTTATTATTGTTCTGTATTTAGTGTTATATAATATAAATATATATATATATAGTTTATTAGTTATTTAGGTTTTTTTAAACAAATGTATTTATATTTTATATCAATTTTTGAATAAAAAATTATGTATTCTAAAATAGACTTGAATAGGCTTCAAAAAATATTATTGTTAGGATGCCTGCGCATCCCCTTGTTATATATATATATTGCAAACTTTAAGCTCATCAGTATGTTTTGTCTAGTCAAATGTATTGGGGGCTGATTTGTTGGCTAACCTCGTTACTGTTCATTTAGATTACATTTTTCACCTCCAGTTTTCCATTAAAATATAGCAAGAAGATAACCGACCACGGGAGCTCTCAACGCTGTCGTGTCTCCCGATCCGATGGTCCTCTTATGATAGCAAAACTTTGTAAATTCATTCTGATGTTTTGCAGAGATGGTTCCGGTGTTATTTAATAGTAAACTATATCATGTTTCCTTAGTGACTACCATCGGTAATTTGGTCACATCTAATCTAAAGTTGAAGTGGGCCACATCCACGTTCGACTGCAGCGTAGATTCTTCATCCAAGTTATTTGAAAGTAACAAATAAGGGTTGCTTATACCTACCAATCAAAGTAGGCACCAAGAAAATCCCAGGCAGGTGAAAAGCAAAAACACACACAGTGATCTTTGCTGGAATTATACGCGGACTTCTTAAATGTATTCATCAATCTGTAGGTCACATAGGTACAGGATTCCCTAGCCTGCTGTTGTCTCTTGCTTAGCACTTGTGAGCTTGATACTGAACACTATGAGAAGCGGCCGACGTACTGTGCATTGCACTCCAACCCCCGTATTAGCCTATGTGCTACGGACGAACATGTGCGTCCGCTTTAAAATATTAGTAATTATTACGTAGAAAGGTTCAAAAATAAAAAATTAATTCATTTCTACTCAATTAGGCTGTAAATATGAAAAATAAAAGGTCAGCTACTAGCATAAGAAATACGAAATTTGTGTAGCAGTGAACGTGTTAAGGCATAAAAGACATTCACTTGTATGCCTATACTTCACCAACTGACGTAGCATTGTCACAGTCCTTTTTATGAACCACGATGTCTGTTTCTTTTAGTTCTTGCACCATTGTAAAACTATATTTACAAGCTTTACAAAGTGACACACAGACACATACAAAACACTATGTAATGCATAAATAGTACACCTACTCGGTATGAAAATTCTGCAGCATTCGGATTCTTTAGACCAAGAGTGAAGACTACCATCCTTGGTAGAACTGGTACTAGCGCTTGCAGTAGGGTGATCTGTACGTATGCCACTACATCAATTATATCAATATTTATTTTGCTATAAAATTATACCCGAAGTTCACCATCAAATCAGCCTCCAGTAGAATTTATTGTTTTTCATGACAAGGTACCGTTCATGTTACGAATATACCGCAATTGTAAGACGTGCAAGGTAGACCATGTTTACCTTTTATGTATATTTTGGACACTATTGTCATTATTATTTGTATAATGTAATAGTCTCATGTATTGAGTTGTTAAATCATCAGATTTATTAATACTAAGCATATTTTGAAAGACAATTATTTATAAGGAAGTTAATTTAGTAAGATCGTTCGTCTATGTGTTTTTCTTATTTTAATCATATATTGTCATGTAAATAATTACATAATTGGTTTATTACATGTGTTTTCATGAGTTCCCATCAATTTGAAAATTGTTATCATTTTTGAGGATTCATCGTGTTCCATTGCTTGTTTTAAGTTACACGAATTGGAATTGTTTTTAAATGTTTCAAAATTTATTATAATGTTGTTACTGGATTTATGTTTTCACTGGGCTGTTTTTTCTACTGTGTCTTGTTTTAATAGTAATTGAAAAGCATTATATATAATGCCTGGATTTATTTTATAATGGCAGCAGTTTTTCTGTAAAGCCGTGTTACAAAAAAAAAACCCTTTCCGATTGATAACATTTTGGAACATCAACAATTGAAGTTCTTTAAGGGGGCGCTACCCTGTCCGCCATATTGAATCTGATTCCCATAAGAGCAATGCTACAGAATAAGTCATTTTTTCCATTAATTTGTGGAATAAATTAAAAAATTTGGTTTAATTTTGAAGTACTGTCATATGCGGATGTTGATTGCTGATACATTTTCAAAACCCGTTTTAAACGTATGATATAAATAGTAAAAAATAGTAAACTTTGTTAATTTTTTACTCAGTTGCAAAAAGAGATATTGCAAAAAACCTTAGCAATCAACACCCACAATCTATTTTACTTGAAGAAAAAAATACAGCTTTCGTTTTTTGACAAAAACAACACAAAAAATATGCTTAATAGTGAAGGTATGTTTTGGTTATTTAACATTGAAATTGGTACCCAACTTCGCCGTTTTGAATGTAGAGAGCCGAGCCTTAAGAAGTCAGTAGTAAACAATTGGTTCGCTTGATCGAGTAAGTTAGTTCAGTATAATTAGTGAAAAGGAGTTAACTGATTGATCATATTCTAGTTGTCATCAAAATATTGTAAGTGACCATCACTACTTGTTTACAACATCCTTACTACTTTAGTTCAGTTGTTACACTCGCTGAAGGAAGGCTAAATGACATCCTGCACTTGAAGAGCGACTAAATTCAATACTAATCTCTTAACTTCATTTTTCACAGTGATGGACAGCGAATTGAAATTTTAGTCAACACAAGGTTTTCACAAATTGCATTATCTTTCTGTGGGTTTTCCCTTTATTGTAAATCTTAGGATGGTGAAGGGTAAGTGAATTGCACTAACATCTTTAGCTCTAAAACATATTTGACTAAGATTTATCACTTTGGTCTGTGATCACAGAATTGGTCTTATTCTCTTTTTTAACTTTGTGTGTTTATTTTCTTGTTGCATTAAAATGTTAGATTCAACAAAAACCTATAAAAAAGCATTTATTGCTTGAAGGATTAATTTTGTTGTTTTTTTTTTTTAACCAATCGTACTATTAAATAAATTTATCCTCTTTGTTACTTAAACAAAAAAGAAGATTATTAGGAAATATAAAATGATAACTTTTTCTGCGAATTCACTTTGTTTATGTCAAGGAATCGGTAGGCAACAACAACCAAATAAGGCCTTGCAATTTTCTTTAAGCTTTGAATCTACATTTTAAATTTTTGTAGAATTTAAATCATTTTCGGTAAAAATTAAAACTGCTGCCATTTTATTGTAATGTGTTGATAATTTTAACAGAATAAAAAAAAATTAAATCAAAAACACCTGAAACTCTAATTTTTTGTATCATAATAATTATAAGACATTGGAAGTGCACACATTCAAATTGGTTTTAACTTAACTTCTAAATATAAACACTGTTTAATGAAAAACATTTAACAAAATATTTAACATCCGCAGAAATGTACTTTGTTTTGGAATACGTGTTTTACATGACGTAAATTCATAGAAATTGACGTAAACTCTCCATTTTGGAAAGTTTTAATTTTAGAAGTTTAAAATAAACAATAGAAACAAATCTTCACTCATATTTACAACTTTCAACTAACAAATGTTTTGTAGTAAGACTAAAGGATGGAGTCATAGTACTCTAAAACAAAGAGACTGGACAGACAAGGTCATTTAGTCAAACACAGTTCTGGAAGCATCACCCAAAAGAATGAATAAATAACAGACGGATTCTGATAAGCTCTTTTGTAACAACTTGAAATTCTCTTTGTTGACAAATAATGTTTTTAAAATGTGTTCCTATTTGAATCTATCATATCATTAGCATTTAATTTGATTCATGTAGACTATTGATTTGTTGTTAGGTTATAGGTGTAACATGGAGTGTTGTTTACCTTTCATTTTGCTCTCTTTTACATTTTGTGTTGCACAACCTGTTGATTCAATTTAGCCCTGTTAAATAGTTTTTAAACTAATGTAGGCCTAAGTTTCTTTTGCAATTTACAGTAAAATTTCATCAAAAACATTAAAAATTTTCTTACTTCATTTTGCAAGAATAATAAAAGTACTTAAATTATATTAGTTTTAAACGCTTAATTGTCACTGGTTGCTAAAATTTGAACTTTAAGGCCTGTTTCACGCCTACCCGGATGTCTTGTAAACGATGCCGTATACATGACAATCGGGACGAAGAGTAAACGACAGTTTTCACACTTGCCCGACAAATGTCGTGGTCGTGTAAACGATAAAAAGACAGTCTTATATTTCATGTCGTCGTCAACTAGTTGTCGGTTACACGACAGCCGGGTAGGCGTGAAACCGGCCCAAAGTCAGTTTTTGTTTTAGAATAATAAATAAACCGAGCAAGCCGGAGTCAAGTATAAAAGTAATTTCAAATTAATTGCAAAGTGTTAAATGAAATTATTACAGATCTAGTTAAACTTAGTGTTCATTAGATTAGTTTTGTTGTCGTGCGATAGATTTTCTATATGTATTAAATCGTTTTAGTCCAGAAAATATTTTCTTACACACTTTAGATAACGTCTTATTTAAAACAAAAACTATTCGTTCCTTGGCTTTTACAATTCGTAATTGTGATAAACCGTACAGTAGTGTGAAATGTTGAAAATACGTTCTGTGAATGTAAAATTTCTGTGCATATTTAGGTTACTCTCCTAGCTTTCCACCCTTTGTATAATGATTGTGTCACCTTCAACAAGATGCTGTGCTGTCAAATATTTTGCTGAATCAATCAAATTTGTGAATATTGTTATTAAAATTATTGTTACCACAAGAAAAACAGTTTTGGTTTGTTTCTTTCTCCCGGTTTGTTGGTATGTTATACTTTGTTCCACCGCTTTAAGATCAATTGGCTTTAATACAAGGAAACTTTTGCGTTTGCAGATGACATCCAAATTGAACTAAATTTGTGACAAGTTAAAATGGGAGCTCTACATATGAAGTACAGGGGCATAACTTGTCTTACCATACAGAGTTGGACAAATTGAATCAAATTTATTACTTTTGAACAGATTGATATAAAAACAGACGTGGACCCCGTGTATCATCTCATAGACCTATCTGATTGAGATTTACCAAATTAAAAATATATGTTTATTATTCTTAATAATAGCTAAACAACAAAATATATTCCGTACTCCAAATTTATAATGAAATTTTTACATCCTTTGTTTTAGCGCTTAGGTGTTTACATGTAAGACTATAAACGTCGACTCATTGTTAACTCGCCTACAAACTTGATGAAGGAAAGTCAACTAACAAAATATGTACAGTATACCGCACTTCAAACATGGAAAAAACACGTTTAATTTGCATGTAAAAGTCTTCGTACTTTATCATATAAATCATATAATCATTTCACCAATCATATAAATAATTAATAACTTAAACAAATAAATTGTAGACTTCCGTGAGGCCGCTTAGTGGCCAGATAACAAACATCTTTTCCCTTTTGACCCTCAGTCTGGGTGCGGAAAATATAGTTCTACGAATTCGCCGAATTTCTTGTTTGTATTTTCAACAATGATTAAGATAACCAATGGTGACACTCAGATGGAGTGTAATTTGTTTAATGAAAAAGTTAATTAGGTACCAATCACAAATTATATTTGGTTGTTGAAACACCTTTGTTAAATAAACATATATAGCAAAATTTCAATCTGAATTGTTATTTAAGTAAAATTTATGTCAGACGCATCAAAATACATTTAGAAATGTAGTTTTATAATTCTGTCTTCTTTTTCAAGGATTTTAATAGGATTCAGGCTACCACTAGGTGCAGGGACGTAGCTAGAGTATATAGCGCCCTTGGCGAATTGTACTGGCCGCGCTCCCAAGAGGGTCTAACCCCCCAGACAAAGCCTGAAAATTTTTGTAATTTTAGATGCAAAATGGTAAGTTTAGCGTGTTTGTTTCAAATATCTCATAGAACGTTTTTTAGGTAGCATAGCTGCCGATTGCGCACTCAATATTCGGCCACGACGATTATTTAAGCCTTAAAAAGTCAATTTACTTACGAAAAATAGAGATATAACTGAAAGCTGTTTGCGACATCATCTTCAGCTTGATATACATATAATAGTATGTATAGTTTGAACCGGTACGACAGTGTTTAATATTTTTTATAACTTAATAATAATTGTTGGCACTTATACCGTAGTGCACGTCGAGGCCGACCCTTAAGGGCGCAATCTGTAGGTCGATTGTCTATTAAGATCAATAACAACACCAAAATGAATAAAAACTTCATAAGTAATTTAAGTTTACATAATATTATAGTGAATAATGGGCAATGATAGTTTTATATAGAATTCAAATTGTAATTTAATTATGTACAGTAAAGGATAGGTTCATGACCGCTTTTGAAATATAAATTTATATTCAGTGTTTGTACTTATTCAAATTTTGACTCTTTTAGCTTTCACAGAAGCAAACTCGTCAATGAGGTCATCGAAGCTGAGGCTAGCAGCTGTTTCATGCTCGATCGAAAGAATTGCCAAACTTATGAGCTGTGACTGGCCAATTCGTGAACGCAGGTAGTTTTTTTTATCAACTTTAACTTACTGAAGCTGCGTTCACAACTGGCGACGGTCACTGGTATGGCGAGAAATATCCTCAAGCGAATTTCTATGTTCGGATAAGCATCTTGGAGTTTGAAGCAGTGAATAGCTTTTAGCAGATCTAAGTGGGTTGATGATGCTATGTATTTAATAAGCTCGTTTGTTTGAAATGTAAAGATACTTATTTCGTACGCTTTCGACCGATCTGGCCAGTCAAATTACCACATCAAAAATTACTTAAAGTATCTCGCTCCCTTTTTTTCAGTTTTTTACACATCTTTAAATTCTGCATATAAACAGGTATTTTTCTTGAGCCTTATCTCAAGTTCTTTCCACTGAACATAATTATGTCTGTGTATTTCAGAATTTTCATGGATTTTGATGTGAGGATTTAAATGTTTCCAATAATTAAATCCTAAACTTGTATTAGGAAATGTACCAAGGGACGCAAGGGATTTAAATTTTTCCCAAATAAAATACGAGGGAAACAGAACACAGCATCTTTGGATTTGCTGTACAGCATCCACTGTCTTCTGACTCTTTCTCCGTTCGGAAGCTCTTTGAAAAATCATTTTTGACTTAAATGTCTATCTTCATCCGAGGTAGGAAAATTAAATCTATCTATGGCTACAGTTGTGGCCACGTTCTACGAGCTCAACTCGCACTGCATCAGAGACATTAGGCCACTTGCACGGATCGTCATAAACTATTTCTGCAACTACCGCTTCCTCAACAATATCAAAAGTAACGTCATCATCGTGACCATCAATATAGGCGTTCCCCTCTTCTTTGTGTTCTTCTTGCTCTTCTATATTTTCTTCTTCATCGTCATCATGACCATGGGGTTTTTCTCATCTGTCCGTTCTTCTTGCTCTTCTGTATTGTAACTTATGGTTACAAAAAATAAAAATATAAATAAGTTGTACTGTGTTAAAAAAAATGGGATTCGGCAAAAAGTTCAAAAATAAAAAAAATATGTCTTAAATCAAAAATAAAAACGCTATATGTGGATTATCTAATAACTACTGATATCTTTTCATCACCTCCTTTACTTATTCACTTTAAAAAGAAAAATCGTCGCTTATATAATACTCAAAATCACTTATGTACCTCCTAGGCCTATTGCCTCACTTCAAAAATAAATCATCACCCATCTTAACTCTCCATAACATCTTTCTCCCAATCTCAACGTAGAACAATATCATATTTTACCTTACTTCAACTCACCTTACTATTATAACCTTAAAAATCACCTTTATTTAAACTCACTTTACTTAAACTCTCCTTACTTATCTTCCCACAATACTACTATAAAATAATGATCATAATATTTTCGATAATCCACATATAACCTCACCTATGCACAGTCTGCATATATTTACTTGTAATTTCTAATCACTCAAAAATTATTTACTAATTAGTTTAATTTTCTTAGGGGTGAGAACCTGGCTAAAAAAGTAATGGCTAAACGGACATTCGTGGCTATATGAAGAAATTCAAGACATCATGGCAGCAACTATTTTGTTTAATCAAACATAATTGAAAAATGAATATTTACAACAAACAATATTAATGTCATAGAACAATTAAACATACAAATCAATTAACTATTTACAAATTATACAAAGTTTTGTGAGCCATAGCTTGCAAATAAATGACGCAATAAGTGAAAAGTTTAAGCTAAGTTATTAGGGCCTACTCAATTTTTTATAATTCTCTAAAAATGCAGACTTTAAAATTTAAACTAATGGCCATTTCTACTCACGATACCTGTTGTTAATGTACTTTTACCTAGGATTTCACTGAAGTTAGAAACACATTTTTGTTCTGAAGCACACCTTAAACCGAGCACATAGTTGAGTTTTTATTCATTCGTTTTTAATCGCAGAAACACCATCAAGACAACTGCCTATGATTGTATGAAGGCTAGAACACTTCTACTTCACTTTGATCATACTTTTACTGTTCAAACTTTAAGCAAACTACATTTCTCGTTGTAGAAATATAGCTCCCACACCTTACAACACATACAACGCTTTACGCCATCTTGACTACTCTCCTCTTTCCAGAATCTTCCGTAGCGTCCCCACTCGCTAGGCTACCTGTTTTTCGTCACGTATACCAGTTGTTTCCCTCTCTCTCTTTACATTGTTTCCATGATCACTGATTACGCCATCATATCAAGTTCTTGATACATATTAAATTGTGCTATGTACTGTTATTATATTCTTTTTTATTTATTTATTTATCGAACTGTTTATAATTTCGACTGCCGTTTTATTATTCGCTTATAACGCACTACTTTTTGAAATAAAGTTTCTGTATAATTTTCACTTTTTACACACGCTCATATATTGATATGTTTTTTAAGTCTGCTTTTATATTACTTACTTTTACAGTCTGCTTTTATGTTTTATTATTTGTTTATTAAAGAAAAAAAAAATGATTCTACTGTAATTATTTGCGTCATTAAGAAATGTATTTATATGAAAATTAAAATGATTAATACTATTTAGTATTGCGTCATTATTCATTTAGACCAAATCTCTGTTCCTTTAGTCACTATAGGAAACAGCTGATTCATTTCTTATTTTATTATTTTCTCTGTGACATGGACGTAAGTGTTACAGTATTTTCTTTTTCATATTCTTTGTGGCCATGGGTGTTCACATCGTCTTTTTGTAAAACCTGCTCTTCTTCCTGGATCAATTAGAGCTCGGTGGATGGTCCCGTTACATGTTCCCTGTGGTTTAGCCACCTTCCCAAACTCTGTCGTAGTTTTTTTCCCGGCTTCATTTCGTGCTTCTCTTGCTTTTTTGAAAGCGCTACCTGATGGGTTTTTTGGCCCCATTCTAGAACAATATAAATTCAATTCAGTAGGTAACGCAAACTAATCCTCATGCCAAGTTTACATACAGCGTTAAACCTCCAAAATATAGACTAAAAACTACGTTGATGAAATCTTAGCTTTACCTACGACAATATAAGGAAAGGGTCTCGCTTCTTTGCTCTTTAAAGAAATAATCCCCTACTGACCCCTACCGTTGATAAGAGGCGTCACTTCTCTGAAACTTTACTCCTTTTTCGAAATAAAACCCCGCACCCATTAAACCAAACGCATACATACAGTTTATACTGTAAAACTTGATTACTCGACTACTGATTACATAATATATTTTTTTACAAATTGGAATATGCAATCATAAAAACAAAAGGTTTAGTTTAAAACATTTAACATGCGTAATTTATAATTTGACAACAGTTGTAATGATATTAACAATTGAGTCACGCATGATTCGTGGGAATTGTTAAACTGAAAGTTAAATAACTAGTAGACCTAAAAGTTATCCTCCTTGTAAAAATACTAATATAGCGAAACGTAAAGATTTTGTCAGTATTGTGTTACTAACTAATATCTTAGTACAGTTTTCTATTGTATAATCGTCAGTAAGATTTAAGACTTTAAGAGTAAAGGCTAGATTTGGATACTTTTTAATGTAGGCTAACCAATATTTTCAGTAAAACTAAAGTACACGATTTAATCAAGCATAGTGCTTAGGCTTGTAAATAAGAGTAGATATTCTGATTTTGTTTGGAAAGTCTATAAACTGTTACACATAATAAAGAGGAAAACCGAAAAAACTATCTCATAATTAGGTGAAGGGGATAATATGTGACCTACATAACGATACTTACGTTCATCTGAAAACTTTGTCAAAATCCAAATACTTAATTGACTTACCTTTTCAATGGTAAATGGAGCAGAAACATTGTCTAGCAGCCTACGTGACGAAGTATAGACGTAGAAACGCCAGAAAATATGTTTAATATTTTTAAATTCTAGTAAGTAGCCTATCACGATTCCATTACAAATGTGAATAATTTTTTAAATTTAATTCTTACTATTCAAAACCAATTTTGCGCCCCTATGCTTCCTGTGCCTTTGGCTGGAGCCTCTGCTGCCAATGCCTTGCTACGTCCCTGACTAGGTGTTATTACAAACTATTTTAGATTGAATTCACCCCACCCTCCTCAAAATTAACACTTTAGTTCATCATAGATGCAGTTTTATTTTGTATTGCCATGAACATATCCCTGTAGGTGTTCTAGGCCTAATTAAAAAGACTAATATGTGAAAAACAGTTAATTATATTCCTCCTATCCCTACCAAAACCTCAATGTTCTTATGAAACTGAACAGCATTCCCTTTTTTATTATAGAACCTCTGAAAGTGCCCAAATGAGCCTACATTTGTGTGACACATATTATTAGGCTGCCTTTAAATTAGTCAAAATATTGCATTTTTTCTATAACAAAAATACTTATCTCCGACAATATTACTATAATTGGGTAAATACACTAAAAATTATAGGCTATCAATTGATAAAAATCTATAATTTACAAGAAGTTTTAAAAGCATTATCACAGGTGGCAGCTCTTTACGGATCTACAAATTAACATTAATTTTAATTAATTAATTTACTCGTACAAAACAATTTTAAAAAATAGCTTAGAATATTTGAACGTAGGTAGCAGCACTTTTTGAACTATCGAAATAATGTTCAGTTGTTTCAAATTTAACATAACAGGTGGCAGCACTTCACGGATTTTGCTATTTTATTTCGATGTTGTTGTTTAACAGTGAGGCGGTCAAAGTTTCCTAAAAAAAAGTACCGCCTCACTGAGGGAAAGTTGACACATCAACTACTTTCTACAGATATTATGTAGGCTGCTGTCTGGAAGCTTTAAAAATGTGTTTTATTTTAACAACTAGACAGAGCTGTTAATTAACATTTTGTACAGTGACTAACAAAATTTTGTACAGTGATACGGTGCGGTCATATGAAAGAGGCCGCCATGTTTATCCTAAAAGTAATGTCATCTGCTCAGAATTATAATATAAAGAATAGTGTTGTACCTCTTTGTTTTGTTTTTTTTTTTATAAAGGGGAAAATGCGATTTAATTGTTACAGTTTGATATTTATATTGAAATTAAGTAATAAAATTTGTGTTTCTTCTTAAAAAGTGAATTCTGTTATTTCGTGCAAAAAGATATAACAAAAAATGTAATATAAACAGATAAGAATTTAGGATAAACATGGCTGCCGGCCAATAGGAAACAAGATCTCACTTGGCTTACTGTTTCTACCTACAATTCTACATCTAGTACAGGTCTTACGGGAGAATAGACGTGCTACTACCATTACAGCGAACATCACGGGTTGCGTCAACTGACCGAACGTTGCATTTGAGTTGATGTTTGTTTTTTTTTTTTGGCTGGTACAACCATTGACTATATAAGTACATAGACTCATTTTTACATAGTCAATGGTACAACTGAGACTGTTGTATGAATAACATGGCTTATGGCTCTGTACGCACGGTGAACCGGGTGAACGTGGAATCCAGTGTAGTCACTGAAACATTACGTAATGTGCTGCTCTCTGTAAACTTTACTGTATACCGACTATTGACAGAAAGTTGTTAATTTATTAGTGCGAGGTGGTTCTACCTAAAGGCGAATATTGTTTAGCAGAATTTTAATGAAGTTGGTAATTTCCTTAGTCATCTTCGAACATATTTTCATTGTTGCATGTTGTTTTATGAATAAATAAGTTCTTGGTGGTAAATTAGTACCAAGTGCATAAATTATATAGGAACACTACATGTTGTCTTTTTATTTTTCTGTTTTCGTATTTTGTTGTTGTAGGCCCACTTTTCCGATTTAAAACCTTTTTCTGTACTACTGTAGGCTAATATTTTACAAAATATCAAAGAAATTACAATCTTAATTTCTATTTGTAAACAAACCATAGCATTTATAAACAAACCAAAACATATTACATATTATTTTTCTACTTACAACAAAAGTATAGCGCCCTAGTTTGTTATTTACAGATCTTGGAAAGTAGTTGCATATTGCATACAAATGTATTTTGTGTACAAATTTGCTTACAAAAATTAAATCATTTGCAGAAATTGTAAAAAAGATTTGCCTAATAAACCTCCTATTCGTAATACTCTCCTGATACCCATTGACTAGTTTCGGCCATTTTGAGTGACATAAATCACGTCATCCCAACTACTTTCTGTTTTGCGTTTTCTTTGACCTACAGACAATGTCTAACCTCAAAAGTTAAAATTGTCTTTTTATGTCTCATCGAAACCATAAACAGAATATAATAATTATATTTATAATAATAATTTATAAGAATAATTTAAATTCTGTGGTCGTTGATCGAAACCCCCTTCGATAAAAAAAAATGTATCGATTATCAGAGTTTTTAGTTGTTCGATTGACAAATTTGTTCCTATCGGTGAAGTAGAACTTTGGAACAGAGGTGGATAACCAGCAAGGAGGTCGTTGCCTCAGTTTCGGTAGGCTATGCTTCGTATTTGCTGATTGTACTATCTAGTGCTATAACGATGAGCTCTGCTTAAATTACACTTTTCATTTAAGATGAATCTAAAAAAACAAAGCGCGCTGTAATTTCCTTTTTTTAATAATTCGCAAACATTACTTACATTATAAAAGAAAATACAATTATCTTTTTTATCTCCAATAAATTATTAACTTGATTTAGGAAATTAAACCTAAAATTGTATATAGGATAGGGAGTTGATCTAAAGAAAGTATTCCTAAATACTGTACTACATCAGCTGTGGCTGTTTGCCGTCAATAACTCGAGAACCGCTAGTAAGATTGTTTGCCATAATTCTCACGTAGGCTACAGTATATGGTTAACTTTTAGATTATTTCTTCAACATCGGTTCTGTACTTAGCGTGATTATTTTTAATCATAATATAATAAATTTCATAGACAAAGTTCTACGTATTAATTTTGGCACGAAATTCCTTAACGCGGGTTGCGGTAGGAGTTAACAAAAATAGAAAATGTAATGCGTAATGAAAAAAGTGTTTAATTGGTTGCAATGTCAATGACAAATATAAAATACGAATAACAAAAAAAAAAGAAGCGATACCAAATTGGTTGCTATGACAGTGAATGAAAATACATTCAAGAAACATGTGTTTTGGTTCATCAATTTAAATTGAGACGATCGGTTCCGTCCGGCGTAGTTCAGATATCGTCGAGCTCTGAAATCTGAAATAAATATTCAATAAACATAATATGTTCCTTCATCAGTCTAGGCCTAACCTAAAATTATTGTGTGTATGTTGCCATGCACACTAAGACAGGTAAAATAAATTAAACATAGGCCTACACACAATAATTTTAGGCTAGGCCTAGACTGAAAAACCAACGTTTTATGTTTATTGAACGTATTTACAATGAATGGAAATTTAACTGTGTCTACCATCTTAGCTTTGATGTTATAATTAATTCTACACTTTGATTATAACATTAAACGTATGGAAATAGAAAATATTTGTATAAAAAACAATCTAATAATAAAGGGCAATTGAAAGATTTAAATTGTGTGTATGTTGCCGATAAGGCTGGTAAAAGAATTGAAGAAAAGGCGTGATGAACTTAGGGTGCGTTCACAAAAAAAGCTGGTTGCAAGCGCTTGCTAACAAGCGCTGGCCGGCGCTGACCGGCGCGAGAAAAAGTTTTCATTGTATCAAGTTTGTGCGATCAGAGACAACGCTTGTTCCGACTTGCAAGCGCCTGCTACAAGCGCTGACCGGCAAGCAAGAACTTTTGATACTTGTTTTCCGGCGCTGGTAGCAGTCAAGTCGCTGACAACTCGCAGTGAAAACTACATTTTTTATCTTATAATGGTTTTTAAAAACTATTTGTATAGAATTATTATAATTATGGTAAATGGTTATTAAAACAAATAGTTTCAAACATATGACTTACCTCATACAAATAACTAGCCGTTCTTCCGAATGAATTGGTTGCTTTTGCCAGTTTCCACAGGATTTATCCAAATTAGTTTCAATTTTCTTGAGGATATAATTGAATGTGCTCAACTCCATTCTCAATATAAGAAAAAAACCTTACAATGTCCAATATTGATTGAGGAAACAGATGGTGGTATTCACCACATCTTCCTCTTCCGCGCTTAATTTCATGTAGGCCTATACCGATTCTCTTTCGGTGCACTTTCAAATCTACATTTGCAAGCAAAAATTATTCTTCATCACTAGAGGAAGTCATTCTCGGAATGAAAGTTGCAAGCTTTTGTTGTGAACACCCAAAACTATTCACAAGGGCTTGCAAGCGCTAGGAGCAAGCGCCTAGAAACAAGTAGGCCTAACTTGCAACCAGCTTTCTTTGTGAACGCACCCTTCGTTCCTGATGGCGGTCCCATGACCGCACACATTAACTTTTTATTGACAATATCAGTAAAACATGTCAATACTTGTTGAAAATATCAATACTTCAGACAAGTCGGTGAACGAATTATTATTTATTTGTAAGGGGGATTGGGTGTTCTTTCTTGTAGGCCTATATCGCCTAAAAATAATGTGTACCCCATTTCAGCTCTCTAACTTGAAGGTAGTGGAATTTATATTTGTTGTTTAGGGGCAGCTGCCCCAATTTAAACCCTTAGACGGTAGTGGCCGATATTCGATGGAGTCATTTTTTATAGCAACATATTTTTGAAATAAAGTACCAAATTGCAGGTCTCTAGCTTCAAGTGAAGTAAAATATAAATTTATTGTTTTAGATGTTGGCATCCCTTGGACGATAATAATTTAAATGAGAGTTCTCTGATTGTGTGTGTATCACATTATACCTTGCGCAAAGATTCGTGGCGGCTGAGAGCTTAGGACGGTCGGGGAGGTGTGCCTACCCCTAATTAGCCCTCGCTCGGCCACTCCGGGTTATGGTCATGAATCACCTATTGGGCTCAAGGCACAGTCGGTACAATTTTTTGCATTTCGCCATAAAGTGTAAAAATACTGCCATTTTTGTAATCTACATCAAATAACAAGAACATTAAGCCCAAACACGATATAATTGCGTGTTTTTTATATACTTTTTGAAAAACTGCAGCATCTATTGAACATAAAAGCAAAAAAATATGCTTCTTAATATTTACCAAAAATGTAAGCGCCATTACATAAGTTTATTAACTATAATAATAACAGTAGTCAGTTGTTTCCTATGTAATATTTCCATTATCAGCTGATTTGAAACTTAAGTAGGTTTTGTGAACAAAGCCATCTGTTGAAGTAAAAGCAACACACACTGTACTTCTCCTAAATATAAGGAGAACAAATATAAATAGGAGACAATGGTATAGGATAGATAGTAGCAAACAAAGCTTCTGAAGATGGGGTCTACCCAAAACGCGTCAAGCGAGAGAGAGACAAAGCTAAGAAAGGCGGATACTCAAGAAGACAAAAGTTTCAAGCATCTTAGCGGAAATAATAATAACAAATGCAGTGAATATTCTATTCTACCTTCTAGCTGAATGGTTTTGGTTCTAGTCTGCGTGAAGACAATGGATGTTCGTGTAGTTTGAGTAAAGATGATTTTCAGGCTATTTTAAAAAATGTCACCTTAATAGGCTTACAACCAATAAAACTATGTGCACAAGGGTTCAATTATGTGCAAGTATAGTAAGTACTAGGCCTAATTGTAAATATGTATATGAATTTATCACTTCGTATTTTGTTATGCACAATTGCAATCTTGATTCTTAAAACATAATAATATAGGTACATACAATACACATGAAACATAACATATACCTACATGGCCAAAACAAAAACTTAAATCAACATACATTTCTCAACATTATCTATACTAATATTATAAAGAGGTAAACATTTTTTGTTTGTTTGTATGTAGGGGGTAATCTCTGGAACTACTGAACCGATGGAAAAAATAGTTTTACTAATAAAAAGCTATACTTATCCCTGAGTAACATAGGCTATAATTCATTTTGATAAAAACATTTTTTACTTCAATATTTGTAAATTTAGTCGGAAAATTATTTAGGTTAGGCCTAGACTGATAAACCAACACATACATGTATTTACATTTATTACCATAGCCACCAATTGAATAAAATAACAGATAAAACAGCTTTTTGCTCCAATATTTCCATTAACAGCTGATTTCAAACTTTGAAGCAATTATTTGTATTTCTAACTTTTAGGTTAGGTTTGTATTAAAGTGTAAACAAACCTAACTGGTTCTTTGCCTTGCTGGTTCTTTTAACCTTTATTATAACTGCTGTTATAAAATATACGAAATAATTTGATTTGCACATTTAACATTATTTATCATCTTAGCTTTGGAGTTATTAATCCTACTCCTATATTATAAAGAAAACAACATGATTATGTGTGTATAGAAAGTTTCAACGGTGTTGGCGTGCGGATCACGTAGGGGTTCCCCTAGTAAATAAATAAACACACATGGAAGAGTTCAAGTACTGTTTGTTCTACCGAGTAAATAGAATTTTCCGTGAGGTAAGCATTTGATGAACGAACTTGTAGGCCAATTATTCAAAGAATCTAAGCTCTCTAAATATTTAAGTAATGGCACGATTACTGTCTACAATCAGCAAATAATGTTAAAGCAATCATTTTCATTGTTTTCATTATATTTTTATCCCGTTCGAAGTCGACGATCCTCGAAGACGCAATTTGACATTTGACACCATTTACCTTTCTCAAAGAGGTCATTGGGTATCAAGATTTCAGAAAATCCAGGCAGTAGGCTGAACAACGCTTGCCTACGCACCCCGCCCCCTCTCACCTACCCTCTAATCCCTGCTGGAAATAATTGTTCCTGAATGGACTTACTTGCGCATACAGAACTGAATTCCAGACTGTCTATTCATTCAATCGATGTTCCCAGATGTCGAGTCGTACGAAGTACAATGTAGGTAAATAGTTAGTTGTTCGTTGCATGTTACTTAGGTTGCTTGCTTTACTCGCCAATAATTAATTGTTGAAGAAATTGTTTAACTTACGGAAACATATATTTTATACACGGATAGGCCAATGGAAAGTTTTATTACCTTCTATACTTACTTACATAATATTTTTGACAAGATTAAGTTAATATTTCTTTAAAAAAAAAAAACTTTTTTCTGTGATCTAGACTTAACCTAATATCAAAATACATTATTGGAAAGAAGTTCATTAACGCGGGTTGCGGTAGGAGTTAAAAAAATAGAAGATGTAATGCGTAAAGATTGGTTGCTATGGCAACGACAAATATAAAATACGAGTAACGAAAAAGGGTTTCAAAATTGGATGCTAAGGCAATGAATGTAAATACATTCGGGAAACATTTTTGGTTCATAAATTTAAATTAAGAAACGATCGGTTCCGTCCGGCGTAGTTCAGATATTATCGTCAAGCGCTGAAATACATTCAATAAACATAAAAATGTTCTTTCATCAGTCATCAGTCTAGGTCTAACCTAAAATGATTGTGTGTATATTTAATTTATTTACGGTACCTGCCTTAACGGCAACATAAGCTTTAACGGCCTTAGGCCTAGAAAGTAATTTTAACTCTAGGCCTAACCTAAAATTAGACAGGTAAAATAAATTAAACATTTACACAACAATTTTAGGTTAGGCCTAGTCTGATGAACGAACATTTTATGTTTATTGAATGTATTTACAATGAATGGACATTTAACTGTGTTTGCCATCTTAGCTTTGATGTTATAATTAAATCTACACCTTTATTATAATAACATTAAACGTATGGAAACAGTAAATATTTGTATAAAAACAAACTAATATTAAACGGCAATTGAAGGACTAAAATTATGTGTGTATGTTGCCGTTAAGGCTGATAAAAGAATTGAAGAAAAGGCGTGATGAACTTCGTTCCTTACGGGGGTCCCACGATTACACACATTTACTTTTTTATGCTTTAATTTCTTAATTTTGAGGTGGCATAATGTAATTTTTTGGCTCAATATTTAAGTCTGGGTCATTTGTTATGCGAAGACACTTGGAGAGAGAGAAAAAGGCTTATGGTGGTTCGTGGTTACGTTTTGTCTGTTTATCGAGCCTTTAAAAGCCCGAATCTTTTCTTCCAACACTGAACCTGAACAGTGAGTAGAAAACTGCAAGCTCAAGCCCAAGCGTCATCACATAACGACCTATAAATGTGGTCAAACAATTGTAGGTCTATTTCGTCTTTTAGGCCATTTAAAATTATGTTTTGTGAACATTATAGATAATTATTGTTCTAATTAGGTATACAGGTACCACATTTAATTTATGAGTTTTAGCCTAATCGAACTTCAGTGTTATTTTTACCAGTCTAAATAGTTTTAAAATGTACATATTTGTATTCTAAACATGACAGTAGTAGGCTATCAAATAAATAATATTAGGCTAAATTAATTTGCACAAGGTGAAAGAGATGGAGTTTTATGCGAGCGAGGGGGAAGAGAGAGGAAGCGATAACATTCGTGATAAGGCAACTGTTTCAAACTATAAACATTGTTATAAACATCGATGACATCACAGCAACTGCCTTGTACATATTTCTTAGTTTGAAGTTTACATGAAAGATAATCTACCTTCTTTTCCAACAATCAACACTCAACAGTACGCGGTTGGTCCGAGACGGTGTCGGTAGTTTAAGGTTATGTTCTGCGCGTTGAATCGGATTCAAATAATTGTGTTTTTTGTGTATCTATCATTTGTGCGAAAAAGCGTCGAAAGTGTGTTCGAAAATAAAGTGTTTACTGTCGAAAATTTACTTTTGGTTTCCATTTCAAATAAGTTTAGTACAAAAATCATGGTTCCATGTAAGTATTAGGCCTAAGCTGTTAATTGGTTCTTATTATATAATTTTTATCCTGCAACTTCGGGATGAGCATTATTTATTTCGGTTCATACTTTTTTCGTTTTAGTTTTCAGGTTAGAAATAACAGTGGTGGTTGATTTTTCATAACATAAATTTACTATAAAAAGTGTTACGCTTTCAGTAGGCTAAATAGTCTAGGCTAATCTGGTAGTAGTTAGAATACTTCTAAATTGTAATACTATAATTATAATAGGGTATATTTTTTGTACTTTATCAAGTTTTCTACAGAAAATTTTTTGGGTTAAATTTGACGAAAGAACACTTTATGCAGTTGTTAGATATAGATAACCTATTATTAATATTAAGTCTAAGATATTATTGCAAGACTGGAATATGTAACATACGAAAAGGTAAATTCACAGGTAGTTATTTTTTTTTAGTAGAGGACGGTACAGGCGATTTTTAAATTTAGCTTTTGGTCGTAATACAAACACAGTTTTCAATGATTATTGAGTCTGTTTTAGTAATAGTGGTTGTCTTAGGGCAATAATGCGTACCTATAGTCCTACATAGCTATAACACTAGAAATAAACAGGATTTGGTTACCCCTCTTAACAGGCTTGCGAGATCATATAAAAGCCACAGTTTTCAACAAATTAAGTTGTATAATAAGCTGTCAGGTAGGCCTACTATACAATCTTTGACTGAAAAGAATTTTAAAATGTGTATATCTGATTTCCTGAAACAAAGCACCTACTATTCATTAGAGGAATATATGAATTATGATTTAAATAAATAAATGTTAAATTTTAAGAAATGATAAATTTTAAAAAATGTTAAATTTTAAGAAATATGTTAAATTTTAAGAAATGTCAAATTTTAAGAATTTAAATTTAATGGACTATTGCTAATTACATTGTAAACAAATGTTTAAAAGCAAAATAAAACTATTCTATTCTATTCTATTCTACCATACTTGTTAAATTTTGAATTAATAGACGCGGCCAGAAATGTTGTCTTAATACGCCACCCATAAGATTAACATTATACTAGCTGTTTGTACATATTATGTAAAATGCGTACCTAGCATTGATTTTGCACTTACTTAGGTTAAGTTTTTTTTTTAAATAACAGCATTTTGAATATTAACAGAACTTTCTGATGTAGGCCTAGCTAAATCCGTATTATTTGATTCAATTCTACATAACCTATTAGTTAATGTAACAACTGAACTTACCGGTACTTTTAGGCATACAAGACTGCGTGAAACAAATGAAAAAAATAACGCCAGGATAGCAACTAATTGAACTTTCTAAATACAATGCTTCTAAATAATATGTATTTTTTATTTAATTCCGCATATTTTGTCAACTGAATTTTGAGGTTAAGTTCGTTGCTAAAAAACGAACAACTAAGGCCGACAAAGAGGCTATGTACAAATTTGAAGTACGGTACACATATCAAACGAGGCTTGATTTATATGTTTGAAAAAACATACCGTAGGCTTACTGGCAGAGGGAAAATTAAGTATGCCTCAACAAATTAAATAGGCCTAACGCAGTATATTTATTACGAGACATTTATTTGCCCCTAATCATATTCTAGACACAATGTGGGCATAGACAAAGTTAGTCATGTAGGCCTACAAGTACCGACTAACACGGATGTAGATATAATAGGTGAGATCCCTGCTTTCTTCTCGACCCCTGTGCTCACACAATTTAATAACGCAAACGCCTAGTTGCTTAACAACATGGAGTCTTCCTCACACATGTGGGGACATACATTTCTGAAAGCGAAGAAATGTTGCGCTTCCATTGGACGTGTGTACATTTTCAGGTAATAATGATGAGGTAAGGTAATAAATACACTACGTACATCTGTGATGCTCAGTCTCAATTGGCCTAAATCGTCTACCTTTGTACTGTAAACCCTCTTTTTTAACACGCTTTTATTAGCTTCACTTGTATGTTTTTATGTTTGTTTGTAAGTAACTCTCCTTTGGACTAAAAGCCAGTGGCTTATTACTGTTAGTATATCTCTCTTACGCAAGTTCGTTCGTTGGCCGAGCGGTCTAAGGCGCGGGTCGTCGCTGACGTCAATCCCCAGACTCACCGATCGTGGGTTCTAATCCCTTTCACGGCCGAAATTTTTTTTCAGTGATTTTCGGGATTGGTGCCGTAAATACGAACCGTAACAACGTTAATATACACTATCGAAGCTACAATTTTTTTTTCAATAATTAATCGAACTAAAAATAAAAAAATAAATATAGTTTAAAAAAACTAAAAAACACGCTTTTAGAGCATATCAAACTAAAAAGTTAAAAATAATTTTTCAAATAAGCTTAAAACAATAATAAACGATAAATACTAGCATTATTGTAAAAAAGCGTGGGGCGCTTTGTCCATATTTCTCGTACATCGAGCGCCCAACGCTTTTTTTACAATAATGCTAGTATTTATCGTTTATTATTGTTTTAAGCTTATTTGAAAAATTATTTTTAACTTTTTAGTTTGATATGCTCTAAAAGCGTGTTTTTTAGTTTTTTAAAACTATATTTATTTAACTTAACATTCCCCAAAGCTAAAACTCGTATAGGGTTAAATCCGCGATGATCGGTTAGTCCAACAGAGAAATAACGGAATGGACCAGCTCGACAAATCCACCGAGTTTGAAACTGTTCGTTGCTGTGCGCGTGTAACATACAAATTCCCTCTAATTATTTTTTTCATAACGCGCACGAAGAAGTATAACTTCCTCCAATAAGCTTTCATAAAAAAAAATTATATCGCTCGAGTAAACAGCTGACAGATTGTCTAATTAAAACAAAAAACATTGTATTAATTTTGGCCTATAGCCTACCTGAATGAATGGGAGGAGGTGGGTCTGCTCCAGTAAGCGAGAAAGCAACCGGAAACGCAACCGCTTCTCACTGTATCACTATCTAAACAGTGCAATTTCTTGCAGCTGAACGCTTTGAAAATGGCTCATTTCAAACCATTTTATAAGTCTATCTTTTGTAATTGAGTGTTGAAAAAAAACTTAATATTCTTTATAAAATTTCGGATCCGGCTTGCAAATTATTTTTCATTATTAATTTTGTATTGTGTTAAGAAAAAATTCAAACTTTGTACTTACAAAATGTCAATTACATAACAAATCAAAAGCATTAAAAAAAAAAAAATGTAAATTGCAAGACGGATGCGTATTGTGACTGTGCTTAAGGGTCTGCTGTAGTGGCAGCCATCTTGGATTTTTATCCCATAAGAGCAATGTTAAATTTCAAACCATTTATTTCGTTTATTTTTTATTATAACATTGTTTGCAAGGTCTCATTTTAAGCACAGTCACAATACGCATCCGTCTTGCAATTTACATTTTTTTTAAAATGCTTTTGATTTTTACATTTTGTAAGTACAAAGTTTGAATTTTTTTCCTAACACAATACAAAATTAATAACGAAAAATAGTTTGCAAGCCGGATCCGAAATTGTATTAAGAATATTCAGTTTTTTTTTCAACACTCAATTACAAAAGATAGACTTATAAAATGGTTTGAAATGAGGCAATGTCAGCGCAAGAAATTGCACTGTTTAGATAGGGATATAGTGAGAGGCGTTTGCGTTCCGGTGGATTTCTCGTTTACTGGAGCAGACGCTTAAAATGAGACCTTGCAAACAATTTTATGATAAAAAGTAAACGAAATAAATGGTTTGAAATTTAACTTTGCTCTTATGGGATAAAAATCCAAGATGGCCGCCACTAAAGCAGCCCAGTAAACGAGAAAGCAACCGGAACGCAAACGCCTCTCACTATATCCCTATCTAAACAGTGCATTTTCTTGCAGCTGAACGCTTTGACATTGCCTCATTTCAAACCATTTTGTAAGTCTATCTTTTGTAATTGAGTGTTGAAAAAAAAACTGAATATTCTTTATAAAATTTCGGATCCGGCTTGTAAATTATTTTTGATTATTAATTTTTTATTGTGTTAGGAAAAAAATTCAAACTTTGTACTTACAAATAAATGTTAATTACATAACAAATCAAAAGCATTTAAAAAAATGTAAATTGCAATATTGTGACTGTGCTTAAAATGAGACCTTGCAAACAATTTTATGATAAAAAGTAAACGAAATAAATGGTTTGAAATTTAACATTGCTCTTATGGGATAAAAATCCAAGATGGCCGCCACTACAGCAGACCCTTGGGCCGACTTTAAAATCTATCTTTATTTAATTTTTAACTTCAGGAAGTTTGTTGGGTGATGTGTGTCATACGTCATTCAACTGTGAGCAATCGCGGTCACGTCGTATCAGGAGACTATACTTTCTGTAGAGCCTATATACGTAGGCTGTTGTAATTAGGTCAGGAACTAAACTGGGTTCCCAACCCCACTGCAGGCAGTGAACAGAGCCCCACATGGGTCCACAAGTTTTATCTACTAATAAAAACATCTAAGAACATAAAAGCGTTTGTTTTGAAACCTTCATGCAATGGTTATTTACTTATATTTTTTAAGACTATATTAAATAACTATTGTAAATTTATACATTTCCTGTTTATGTATAACATGTTTCGGCGTTTCACTGACCGGTATCTTCAGGCTAACATTTAACATAAACACTAGACACTAACAACACAAATCTTTATTTCTATTATAGGACTGTACTTAGATGTTACAATAATTCAAATGTGTAAGGTTCGTCTAATATAACTACACGTGTGAGAGATCTTTTTCCCCGTTTCTGTTTATACAGTAGTTCATTTTAAAATGGATGCACGCCTCGCCCCCGCGAAGACTAGGTACTTGGTACTGGGCGCAGACCACGGGTCTCCATTTCAGAAAGGAAACGAAGAGAATTGATAATTATTGTATTTAAAACTAGAGGACTCCGCTCCCTGCTCGCTTCGGTCACAAATCCCCGCGGCGAAGCAAATACAAATAGATTATTATGTACAGTACTCTGATTCTGATAGGATTGATTAGGGCAGATGCACTTGGATCGGGGACCTGGATACTGACACATGTGAAGTGGCGCCAGACTTCTTGCGAGAATGACACGAATTTTTACGAGAAACGTGTTCACGTTACATAGCATCGATATTTTCTAAAATAAACCGGAAATTTTAAAATGTTTTATTAAAAAAAAAAAACTTTACTGACCTCGCGGAATATATTATACTAGGAGAAACCCCGTTGGAACCTTCTATACACATAATAATGTTATGTTTTCTTTATAGTAAAGGTGTAGGATTAAACATAACCCCAAAGCTAAGATGATAAATAATGTTAAATGTTCAAATCAAATTATTTCGTATATTTTATAACAGCAGTTATAATTAAGGTTAAAAGAACTCAGCAAGGCTCAGGTTTACACTTAAATAAAAACCTAACCTAAAAGTTAGAAATACAAATAATTGCTTCAAAGTTTGAAATCAGCTGTTAATGGAAATATTGGAGCAAACAGCTGTTATATCTGTTATTGTATTCAATTGGTTGCTATATGGTAATACATGTAAATACATGTGTTGGTTCATCAGGCTAGGCCTAACCTAAGAATTTTTTCCGACTAATTTTACAAATATTTAAATAAAAATATTTTTATCAAAATGAATTATAGCCTATCTTATTCAGGGATATATTAGTAAAACTACTTTTTCAACCGGTTTAGTAGTTCCAGAGATTACCCTCTGCATACAAACAAATTTTAGGCTACCTCTTTATTAGTAGTTATAGATATAAACAAGTTGTATCGTGGGTAAATGAATAAGTTTATATAAATAATTGTTTTTTTGAGAAAGCTATTTAAGTACCGGTATTTAAACCTGTTACTGACCCCCTTGACTTATCAGTCAATGGTTCACTCACATTCCTTTTTGAAATTAAAAAAAAATATATAAGTAAAAAATCTTTATTGTGTAAAAAGGAAGAACAGAACATAAAAATAAACTGAAAGCTTTATATTGTCTTGTCCCATAAACTATGACAAAGCATTATTATGAATGCCCCGACCGACTGGAGACACATTTGGAATTATATGTTTTACTCTGAATGTAAATAAAGTTATCAAAATACAAAATTATTACCTAATATAAAAGGTTTGCTTTACTGCCTGTACATATTTTCAAGTTTATATATCTGCAAAATAGTATTTTTAAATTTGGTAAACATGAATTTGTTCGATTCTAGTTCACATTTACACCTTCATTACTGTATGCAGGACAGCAGGAGTGTAAGCAATGTCTATTTCATTGGGTATCACGGAATAGCAATACAAATACCCCTCACGCAACTATGCGCTCCTGATACTCATTCCTTAATTTTTACCAATTCTGACTGACGTTCTGATCAAAAGAAAATGAGACTGAAGGTTCATCAAGTTCATTCATTCATTATATTATTTTCTTTTTATCAAAGCAATCAAAAATGCCTTATTAATTTTTTGTCATTATTTCCAGTGTACAGTAGTAGTAACAATTTTCTTCAATTTAAAATACTTAATATTTCTTTATATTTTATAACTTATATAACTAATTCCACGCCTATCATCATTACATTCCAAATACATCCAATACTATCAATACTTCCCAATCCATTTCCAATCAAAATGTGAACCGCGTGTATCAGGACGCCATAACTCATCAGGGGTAAATAAATCCCTTTCCCCAGCGGGGGATGATTTAGGGGAGGAATGCCTTTCCAAAATTATTGGTAAATTAAGTTATTTGTTACAAACTAACAAACTAAAGCTATCAAAGTCAAGTTCTTCAATTATATATATAAATTTTTTTTAAATCCTGATTTTAGTTCACTCACTTCCTGAAGTTAATACTTAACCGATTTTGATGATTCTTTTTTTATTTAAAAGATAATTTCCAGTTCTAAGTCACTGTGAAGCTAAATATTTGAGTTACACTTTTATTTTAGTTTTGTTCCGAGTTTTAAAAATGCATCAGTAGCCTATGCTACAACTAGGCTAAATAGGAAATACTGTAATTTGATTTTAAACATCTGATAAACTAATTGAGTTTCAAATAAATAAGTTGTTTACTTTAAACTTACTCAAATGTCAACAGATGATTTAATTTAGGTTATGTTATTGTTGGTGTGTTTTAGGTCTGATTTGTTATGTTTATTGTTGATTCAGAAATCAGCTGTAGTCTCTAATATTTTCATTGACAGTTTATTTCAAATTTTAAATCAATTTTTAGGTTAGGTTTTTATTAAAGTGTAGACCTGAGCCTTGCTGACTATACAACGGGTTCCAACGGCACACAACGGGTTCCAACGGCACACAACGGGTTAAAACAGGGAGTTGGGGGTTGGGGGGTTGGCGTGCGGAGCACGCAGGGGTCTCCCCTAGTTACATGAGTAATAAGAATTGATCTATGTATTTAAAAAGATTTACTAAAACGTACCATCACTCCACTTTCTACTACTGAGAGAAAGAAAAAAATACATAGGGCCTGGTGTTGTTTTTCTTAAACTACTGTTATACCGAAATTCTTCAAGCGTTCGACCTCTTAGTGGCGGCCATCTTGGATTTTTTTTCAATCAACGTATTCGAAGTATTTTCAATACACAATGTATTGCGTGCTTCGCACGCTAACCCCCCGTATTGGGAGTATTTTCAATACACAATGCATTGTGTGCTTCGCACGCCAACCACCGTATTAGGAGTATTTTCAATACACAATGCATTGCGTGCTTCGCACGTCAATCAACGTATTGGGAGTATTTGCAATACACAATGCATTGCGTGCTTCGTACGCTAACCCCCGTATTACGTGTATTTTCAATACAGAATGCATTGTGTGCTTCGCACGCCAACCACCGTATTAGGAGTATTTTCAATACACAATGCATTGCGTGCTTCGCACGTCAATCAACGTGTTGGAAGTATTTTCAGTACATAATGCATTGCTTGCTTCGCACGCCAACCCCCCGTATTGGAACTATTTTCAATACATAATGCATTGCTTGCTTCGCACGCTAACCCCTCGTATTGGGAGTATTTTCAATACATAATGCATTGAGTGCTTCGCACGTCAACCCCCCGTATTGGGGGTATTTTCAATACACGATGCATTGCGTGCTTAGCACGTCAATCAACGTATTGGGAGTATTTGCAATACACAATGCATTGCGTGCTTCGTACGCTAACCCCCGTATTACGAGTATTTTCAATACACAATGCATTGTGTGCTTCGCACGCCAACCACCGTATTAGGAGTATTTTCAATACACAATGCATTGCGTGCTTCGTACGCTAACCCCCGTATTGGGAGTATTTTCAATACATAATGCATTGCTTGCTTCGCACGCTAACCCCTCGTATTGGGAGTATTTTCAATACACAATGCATTGCGTGCTTCGCACGCCTCCATCGAGTTGGGAGTATTTTCAATACACAATACATTGCGTGCTTCGCACGCTAACCCCCCGTATTGGGAGTATTTTCAATACACAATGCATTGCGTGCTTCGCACGTCAATCAACGTGTTGGAAGTATTTTCAGTACATAATGCATTGCTTGCTTCGCACGCCAACCCCCCGTATTGGGACTATTTTCAATACATAATGCATTGCTTGCTTCGCACGCTAACCTCCCGTTTTGGGAGTATTTTCAATACACAATGCATTGCGTGCTTCGCATGTCAACCCCCCGTATTGGGGGTATTTTCAATACACGATGCAATGCGTGCTTCGCACGCTAAGCACCGTGTTGGGAGTATTTTCAATACACAATGCATTGCGAGCTTCGCACTACAACCA
>JAGFPH010002418.1:24569-49205 GCA_018207615.1 Philaenus spumarius | reverse complement strand
CTGTGGCAGTGAAACATGTAGCCACATAAAAGGTAAAGTACAAAATACAGACTACATTTGACAAAAAATAAATAATATATATAAAATATATGTAGTTCTAAGGCTGTCAACAATGAATATTGTAAGTTAGTTTAAAAAATAAAAAGGATTGTAATAAATATATAATATTAATTGAAAGCACAGGTTGTTAGTTGAAATAATGAAAATAAATCTGCTATATCAGCATAAACGTACCAAAGGTCAAATATGTTTACAAATGACCAAGGCAAGGATTTAGGGGAGGAGAAGGTGGTCTCTTGAACAGTGTGGACGTGAGTTAAAACAGCTCACAGATATATTAGTTGTAAGTTAGTCAAACATGAACTCATGAACTGCACGGATTTCTTTTAAAACGGCTCACCATAATATTTGAAATAAAAGTGCAACAAAAAATATATTTTAACAGAACAGTCATCGTATGAAATAAGCATCAAGCGTTTATAAAGTAGCCTATATATCAAAATTGACTTCAAATCAGTCGTCAATGTTTGCATAAACTATAGTGTGGAAGTGACAACACTATATAAAAAAACATATATTTAAATGAACAGTCATCGTACATATCGGACAAATTCATAATTTGATATTCATTTTTGGTGCCAAGTCACAAATAAAGATAATATATTAATTACCTTGTAGGTCCGTCTTGTGACTTCAAGAGAGTTGTTCTTGACTAGTTTCGAGGTCTTGACCCCATCATCAGATAAGTTATTTCACTCATATGAGCACGTCAAACATTAAAACAACACATACACTAACACAAAAAAATTCAACGTGTCTGACACCGTAGTGCATTCGGTCACGCCTGTCGGAGTACTGCCGGCCTTAAACGTAGAACAGACGCCCCCATTGGACATAAATCTGGCGTTTACAAAATAAAATGCCCCGAGTGCAACAAATATTACATAGGACAAACAGGGAGAAATTTCATAGACCAGTTCAAAGAACACCTCCCCTGCAACAAAACAAACATCACCAAGTCGAACTACGCGCGTCACCTTGCTGAAAACAAACAAGGACCAGGTGATTTTAAATCTAGTGTAGAAGCAATACATGTTTGCAAAAAAGGCAGGTTAATGAACGCAAATGAGGAATTCGAGATCTACAGAGCCTTCAAAAACGATCCAGATAACATCCTAAATGATCAACTTTCAATCCAATCGCATCGTTTATATGACACAGCTTTAAATTTATATTTAAAAATTAAAATAACACTATTCTCACTCACATAGGTTTATTTATCAAATGCGTTTTAACGACAAAGTCGTCATCCTCAGTGAGATTATAACTGTCAGTTATAATCTATCAGTTGTAGCTCATATATCACTGAGGATGACGACTTTGTCGTTGAAACGCGTTTGATAAATAAACCTATGTGAGTGAGAATAGTGTTATTTTTATTTTTAAATATAAATTCCTTCTCACCCGCCGAGCTTAAAGTGTATTTTATAACAGCTTTAAATTATTTAAAAGCGCCCATAGTCGTTATCGGCCGGACTATTAGCTCAGGCCGGTAGTACTTCGACAGGCATGTCCAAGTGCACTACGGTGTCAGACATGTTGAATTTTTTTTTGTTAGTGTATGTGTTGTTTGAATGTTTGACGTGCTCATATGAGTGAAATAACTTATCTGTTGATGGGGTCAAGAACAATTCTCTTGAAGTCACAAGACGGACCTACAAGGTAATTAATATATTAAATTCATAATGGTTTAAATTACCGTCGAAATAATCTCGAAACCAAAAAGACTATTTGACAGTTTTGTACACGGAGTAAATAGTGTAAAAGCTAACAACAGCCAAAGAAGAAGTATAGAATAGATAAATCAAGGTAAAGTAACACAAGATAAACTACCTTCATGAAACAATCATGCTGTTGCTCACACATATATACCTATAATTGCATGTATTTTGGCAGGATCAAGAGCAGGTTTCACCGGCCTAGCGTCTCCAGCGCTAAAATATCTCGACCACCTCTGACCAGTGACCGAGCGAGTAGCTAATTCATGATGGCTAAATAGTATCGACGCTAGTCCACGAGTTAGTTTACGGTAGTCGTTCCATTTAACACCTCTCAGCTGGTCTAAACGCACTTCGACTCCGAAACCTAGAGATACCTGGATACAGAATAGGTTATTATTATTTGTATAACAAAACTCAAATCAAGACATGTTTTCAGTATTAACACTTTGCAGTCTCATGGCGAGTACTTGTCCACAAGCTCCATTAATGCCCGACTGGGTTTTAAATACCCGGAGCTCTTAAATAGGCGCATCAATTTTGAAATTGTGTTTGTAGTTCTTGAGAATTAGGAGTGACAAAAATACTGCTGGGGAGGTCTCGCACCACTTCTGTACACAGTTGTAATAGATATAATTTAGAGTAAATTACACGCATAATAAAACCTGCGTATAATTGAATTTCAAAATTTGTAAAGTCTTTTGGGTAGTAATTTATAATTGGCAAGTTGATTACAATAGCACTTCGCAAATACCAATATATGAAACATGTGAAAATGAGTCATGCCTTGATGTCGATGTTACGTAAACATTAATCATCCATGTTCAAACAAACAAATAGCTGAATTTATTATTGAACATCTAAACAGAAGCAGAAAATATTAAATGATTTATTGTAATACAATTGCAAGTCCTCTAATCCTAATACTAAAGAAAACTATCTTAACATTAAGAAATCAAATTATTAGTGTAACAAAACTAAATTACACATATCAAAATATAAATTAAGATTTGTTGCAACATACAACATCACTCTATTTCTATTTTTATAATAACAAACAAGGATTTAAATAGTGAAACAAATTATTTATTTTCTTCATTGATAAACGTTAAGAAAATGAGTTTATAAATAAGATAGTCTTAACTGTTAAGAAAGTTCGACACAAAAAAGACAAAACAAAGAAATTGATGATATGATGGTAGTTTAACAGAATAGTAAATTATCCCAAAACTACTATCGTTAATGATTGGTATTAACTTTTAAAATATGAGCTCTTATATTTTTTATAATTCTTTCTTTATAGATTCTTAATCTCGATAGGGTATCGTGCCGGTTTCATCCAAATTTAAACACAATAAAATGCAAAATATTGATATACAGTACAGTCTCTATAATCCGGCCGTTCAATACTCCGGCACGTCCAGTAATCCGGCGCTGTGTTTCCGCCGATGAGTCATTCAATTTCTAGAAATTTCTAAGACATGTCTAGACATGAGTCTCCACAACGACAGTAGTACGTTGGCGTTTGATAAGGAAAGTTGAATACATTGTGATTGTTGCGAGTGAGTTAAGTGAAGGCCGTGTTGTGAGTAGTGCAATCTACAAGTGCAGTGCGATGTCGGAAAAACGTAAGCATGTTACACTGACTTTAGATAAAAAATATGCAATTTTAAAACGGTTGGAAAAGGGTGAGAAGTTGGTTAATTTGTCTAAGGAATACAATATCGGGCGTGCAACTATACACGACATTAAGAAGAGAAAGGAGCAAATTGAATCATTCTTCAAGAGGGGTAGTGAATCATCTTCCAAGGTAAGAAAGACATTAAAAGCAGGTGAATTTCCGCAAGTAGAAGACGCACTTTATGCTTGGTTCATGCAAGAAAGGAGCCGTCACACACCTATTTCAGGTGATATTATAATGGAAAAGGCAAAAATATTTTATAAAAGAATTATGAAAAAAGACGACTTCCGTGCAAGTGTTGGGTGGTTAGATAAATTCAAACGGCGCTTTGGAATTCGATTGTTAACTTTAACTGGAGAAAAACTTTCAAGTGATGTAGAGGCTGCAGAGCCTTATGTTATAAAATTTAAAGAAATCGTCAAAGAAATGGATTTAGGCCCAGATCAGATTTACAATGCAGACGAGAGTGGTCTGTTCTGGCGTCTTTTGCCGAAAAAAACCTTTGTTCATAGGGAGGAAGCTAGTGCCCCAGGTCGCAAGTTGGCAAAAGATAGAATAACTTTTATGCCGTGTTGTAGTGCTAGTGGCACGAAGAAATTAGAATTGCTGGTCATTGGGAAAGCCAAAAAGCCAAGGGCTTTCAAAAACGTACAGTTGCCGGTTTCATACACAAATTCAACCAGGGGATGGATGACGAAAACTCTTTTCTCGGAATGGTTTCATAAAACTTTTGTTCCATCGGTAAACAAGTTTTTGAAAAAACAGAAATTGCCTCAAAAAGCCCTTTTAGTTCTTGACAATTGTCATGGACATCCTGATGAGGACGAGTTAAAATCTAAAGACGGTAAAATCATTGCTTTATTTTTGCCCCCCAATGTAACTCCGTTACTCCAACCTATGGACCAAAACGTGATCCAAACTATAAAAACAAGTTATAAAAAAAGCCTGTTGTACAGGGTTCTATCAAAAGAGGGGAGTGTTGTTACAGCGTTGAAGGAAACCAACCTCAAAGATGTTGTTTTTAATCTTGCAAGCGCATGGGAAAAACTTTCAACAAAAACAATTGTTTGTTCGTGGGCGAAGTTGTGGCCTTCTCTGGATTTACTACAGGATTACAAAAAAAATTCACAACCCCAAATTATCACAGATGTTGAGATAAATGACTTGAGAGAAGCAATGATTGAACAACTGGTAGACGAGCCTGATGATCTGACATCATGTTAACGCCTGGTTAGAAGGAGCAGACGACAAGCAGTGTCAAATAATGACAGACGATGAGATCATCGAAGACCTACTAGACAGCAGTGACGTGGAGGAGGGAGAGGAGGGCGGAGCGAATACGACAGCTGCACACACAGTAAACAAGGACTCGGCGCTCTGTGCCTACGCAACTGCAATAACTTGGGCGGAAGAAAACGGAGTTTCAGCTTCCGACATATTGACACTCAAAAGACTTCAAGAAAATGTTTTAAAACTTTCCTTTAATGCAAAGAAACAGAAAAGGATTACAAACTATTTTACTGTTGTTTAAGTAAATGTAAAGTGTACAGTAGGTATTAAATTTTCATTTTGCGTGTACTGTATACAGTGTTTAGTGACTGACTTTGTTCATTGATTTGTTCATTGATTAAAATACATACTGTACTGTACCTTTCTGTTTCATATCACAGTTTATTTTTCATAATAATTAACGAAATTTCATTATACAGTACATACATAGTTAAAACGATTATTGTCATAGTTTTCATAAGCATTAAAAATGAAGTTTATTGTTAAATGTCTTAATTTTTTAATTCACTTCCACTAGTCCGGCATTTTCGGTAATCCGGCCCTACTAATCCCCATATAGGGCCGGATTACCGAGATCCTACTGTACGTAACAAAAAAAAAATATCATAACCTAAAACTACAGTACAAATATTAAATGATGATACATCTAAAATTTAATTAGGTAACAAGAAAGTATTTCATGCACAACATTTATTAAATAGTAGTTGATGCATAGTAATCATATAGTACTTAGGACTTATTAGTTTTGAGTCAAAAATATATATATATATTTTTTTCTATTAACTTTTAATCACAAATTGTAAGTGTTAAAAGATTCGTCTCACCCAGAACTGTCGGGTTTTCCTTGTTCAATATATAATATATTGAGATTCCTTCCCTTCTTTTATATTATTATTTTTATTACTGGATTTTTTTGTTTTGTTTATAGCATGATGTCCCTCTGATATTAATTGGTATATATTTCATATATGAATGTCCTTTGGATTGAAAATGAGCTACATTAAAATTCACCTTTACTTGATCATACTTTAGGCTATACTGACTAAATACTATCCCTTTGTTGCCGCACATTGGCTTTTGTAAAATGTCATATGTTCGTTGCACTTCACTAGTTCTTTGTTTCTATACTTAAAATAAATGTTTGTAACACTAACAGCCATGTAACAGAAATATTCATGATGATAATAAATTAATAATTTCCCATAATGACTAAAGCATAGAGGTTTGGTCTAAATAAAATGAAAGACGCAAAATAATGATAAACATTTATAATTCTTATATACATATACAAATTCTTTTGTGACGCAAATAGTTAAAGTAAAATCATTTAAATAAGAATAAATAAAGTAAAAGGCAGACTATTAGTAAATAAAGTAAAAAAACAGACTTAGGGTGTATTAATCAACAAGGGTATATAACGTGTGTGAACTATATAAAAAGTTATTGACAGTGGTGAGATTAAAGCGAGCGGTTGAGAAGGACAAATGAATGATTGCGCAATAGACAGTTTGATATACAATTAAAGAACAGTTAAAGAACAAGCACATATAGAGAAATCAAAATATGTATCAGTGTATATAACAAAGCACATCATAATATCGGCATATGTGTCGGAACGCATGACAAACAGTAAGCGTCGAAATAATTCCAAAAGAGAAGGTCGTGTACGGCTTGGTCTACGTGAAGAAAAAAAACTCTAAATATGGCGTAAAGGCTTGTATGTGTTGTAAGCTGCAGGAGGTGTGAATTTTGGTAAAGAATGTAGTTTTTTCATCGGAATAGTAAAAAATGTTGTTCTAAAGTAAAGCAGAGGTGCTTCGGCGTTAGTGTGAACTTGGAAAATGAGATCGAAGGTGTAAGTTATGCGACAAGTGAATTAATAAAAAGTCAACCATGTGCTTCGACAAAACGCGCGAAATGGATAGATAGTGCTTCATATTGATGTGTAATTACAAAGAAATCCTAGGTAAAAACAGTGAAATAAACAACGCAGTAAGTAATAATGGCCATAGGACATAAGTTTTTCAGTCTGCAATTTTAAAATTTTTGATTATTTTAACAAGTAGCTTCATTTTACTTTATTGTGTCATAAACCCAGAATAGGCTTAACTATAAGTTGTACAGATTTTTGTAAAATTGACTTGTTTGTTTTTTGTAATGTTGATATATTCTGTTGTAAATAATCATTTTTTAATAATGTCTGAGTAAAGAATCAGTTGTTCCGCTACAATGTCTTAGATTCCTTTATTTAGCCACGCACATCCAATTAGCCTGTACTTTGCAGCCAAGTACTCACCCCTGAGAAAATTAAGTTAAAATGATAAATCAGTAGTAGTAATTACCAATACATAAATGTCAATACATAAATGCTAAAAGAGCAAACAGAAAGTTATATATGGATTATTAATTTTTTTTATATATGAGAGTTAAACAAAGGTGATTTTAAGGTTATTTATTAATAAAGTGTCTAAGGTAGGCCTAAGGTGAGTTATAGTGTAAGGTGAATGAAGGTAAAGTGAAGCTTAAGGTTGATGTTAAGGTGTAATTCTACGTTGGAGTGGAGGTGAGATACATGGTGATTTTATTTATGGAGGCAGAGAAGTAAGAGGTGTTTTTTGATGATTTTAAGTTATGATGTGAACGACGATTTTTTATATTGAAGGTAAATAAGTGAATGAAATAAAGGAGAGGTAGAGAATAATCCATATATAGCATTTTATTAGTTTGAAGTTATTTTTTTATTTTTTGCAAACTTTTTCCGAACCCCATTTTTTTTTAACAGTTTATATCTTATTATTATATTTTTTTATTTTTGTAACCTTCAGTTACATGTTTAAATGTCTTATTTATGATTTTGACAGTAGTTTGTACTTTAAATTACTTAACAATTATGATATATTGAAATCTATCAAGGCTATTTTCGTACGATTAATATTGGAAATAATTCTTTTTTTTTATATGGTATTTACTCGTTTTGAAAGTTGAGTTAATCTCGCGGAATATTTGAACCAATCAGGTCGATGGCCTCCTTTTGTAAACATGTCACGGGTCTTATTAGTTCTTATAATTCTAGAGGTTTTCAATTTGCTTGGAAAATCATAATAGGACATAATTTACTTATTCATGTTTGCCTTTCTTAGTTCGGCGTTTTTCACCGCTAGGCGCGTTATTGGACTCTTGAAATTATGTAATGTTTCAAACACTCTACCAATCAAAATCTGGCCTCCTCAGAGTAGACTTGTTTAAGACTGAAATAACTTCTTTACTTTCAAAATAAATCTCATTCACACTTCCTAGCAAACTAAGTCGGTTTTCTCCATAGTATTACTAAGGATGTGACTTGATCCTAAACAATAGCTAAACCCACACCTACGAGATCTCTGCCGGCAGGATGCACAGGTTACCTGGAGTGAGGACAGGCACAGGCATTTAGTGTAAAGAGCACTTCTACACTCATCGGTCGCCCTACATGCGACATTAGATATGATTGTTAAATGTTGTAATTTAATGTTTTTGATCGTAAGAATCTTTTTGTTTTTGTGAATACTACACGTCTCTAAAAGAACGAGAAATTGAAAAAATTCCAAATCCGTTTAACCTTACCTATTCATACAGCAAAATAAATATATTTGACAATGAATTAAAACCACTCGCACGAAGCTGCAATACACAAGAATGAGTTTTAAATACACTCAATCCTCGATATAAACAGACTGCACCCGGACTAGCAGTAAACAACATTGTGCCACACTATACAGGGTGACTATTTTAAGTGTGCCACCATTGGTATATCAGAAGCGACAAGATTTACAGGAAACTTTAAATGGGGGACTTCACCTACTTTTTAGTGGCCATTAAAAATATGAATTTGAAATTTCGAAAATATGCCGCCATTTTTCAATATGGCGGCCAACTTCACGCAGCTCAAAGTCACTTGGAATTTTAAATAAAAAATTAAGTAAGACTTTCTCGGTCACGAATTCACATTACATAGCTCATGTTTTATATAGGAATCTACCTGACCACTTACGTATGTTTAATAACTTTAAACTTCAGACATTTAAGAAACATATTACCAATTGGCTTCTGGACTTGGGTAGGGACGGTACTGAGAATGTCATTGTATCCATCTACAGGTAGCAAATATATTTACCCTTGTTTATTGTACTACCTTATCTCTCTCGCTATTATTGATTCTCGTGTGTTGAAGCAGTAACTATTTGTTGACCCAGGTTGTTTTGGTCCGATATGGCACTTCCCACTCTACTCTACCTCTATTGTTTTTATATTATAAAACTTTAATATAGATCAATAAATATATGTCTTCCTTGTTGTAACTTAGATTTTTAGATGCGACTCGTGCCTACGCACAGGCTAAGCCTATGTGGGCACAATGTCCTTGATAATTATTATGCATTTATTCTGTATTATATTTAAGGAAATAAAAATAAATTGAATTGAATTTCTTATGGAAACCCCTATTTTTTATGACAGATTATAATTTTACATGCAATTTTAAGACGTTTTTATTCTTGGTATTTTCTTGATAAACTTAACCGTTTAGCCGCTAGGAGCGCTGAAAGTTTCAGAAACTCTTATTTCAAAAATTATTAAAGAGGCTTATTTTTAGTTTGCAAACAATAAAATTTAACTCAAAGTGCAATATGTTTTACAATGGAATGTTAAAAAGCTGTTGCAATTTCATAAATACTTTATTTAATACAAAAAACCTACTTAAATTACTGTTAAAAAATCGCTAATGCAACCACTGCGTATTGTAGAAGATGTATTTATGTGCGCACACATGTATTTATGAAGATGGAGGACACTTTGAAAACCTGCTTTAAGTCATAATTAATTAAGTCATCTTAACTGCCTTTTTGTGTCCCAAAACATTTTGTTGCTAAGATACAAAGAAGTTTCTTACAGTACTAAGTACGCTTTACGGTGTAGGAGAAGAAATCTGAAAAATAGTACAGTTGTCATGTAAGCTATTTAGGTACTTTTAACAGAATAGCTTTTAACTTAAAACAAAAAAGTAATTAATTTAAATTAATTAATTATTACTTAAAGCAGGTTTTCAAAGGGTCCTCCATCTTCATAAATACAAGCGTACGCACATAAATACATCTTACACAATATACAGTGGTTGCATTAGCGATTTTTTAACAGTAATTTAAGTAGGTTTTTTGTATTAAATAAAGTATTTATGAAATTGCAACAGCTTTTTAACATTCCATTGTAAAACATATTGCACTTTGAGTTAAATTTTATTGTTTGCAAACTAAAAATAAGCCTCTTTAATAATTTTTGAAATAAGAGTTTCTGAAACTTTCAGCGCTCCTAGCGGCTAAACGGTTAAGTTTATCAAAAAAATACCAAGAATAAAAATGTCTTAAAATTTCATGTAAAATCCAAATCCGTCATAAAAAATAGGGGTTTCCATAAGAAATTCGAAAGTTGGCCGCCATATTGGAAAATGGCGGCATATTTTCGAAATTTCAAATTCCTATTTTTAATGGCAACTAAAAAGTAGGTGAAGTCCCCCATTTAAAGTTTCCTGTAAATCTTGTCGCTTCTGATATACCAATGGTGGCACACTTAAAATAGTCACCCTGTATAGATATGTACTGTATTCTCGTGGTAAAAGCACTTGGAACACTGTGGGCGATTATTTTCCATACAGTAGTTAGTCAATCATTTCATCACTGCTAGTGTACACACACCTATTTCTGTAATTTCTTTTATTCAGAGTTCTGATTGAACTGTCTTACTCTGTTTTTATTGTATTTATTTTTAGTTAATTCTGATCGCTACATTCACAAAAATTTTCTAAACTGTTTTTAATAATTTAGTTTTTTCCTGCAAATTAGTTCCTAGCCTATAAGATGGTATTAAATATGGCCAACTTATGTTGTACTTGAGCACAATAAATAATTTGTTGCAGTTTTATTACAATGAATAACATCGTCGCCCAATTGGTCTGTTAACACGTTCAGTGCTTTGTGCAGTTAAACCCACAAAACAGGTCCTTCCCCGTGACTGGGCACCTGTCCCATTCCTTTACATTGGAAAAGAGGGAGTTTAATCGTTGTCTAGACCAATTTGTTTTACCTGAGTGGTTGGTAGGAACCCTTCTATTAGGCCAGGTCCAGTACTGCAAAGCAACTTACAATCATTTAAATTTGACCTTGCTAGTCATTCATAAGAAGTCCCACCATCTTGCTAGTCATTCGTAATAAGACCCTAATATGCCGTAGCACTCAAAGGGTGAATCCACACTGCATCGAACAAAACAGCCTACTCAGGCTGTTTGACGCAAACCAAGGTGACGGAATTAGCACGGTATTAGAGGAAACACGTTCACACTGGCACGGTCAAACGTTTTGTTTGCCTCAGTCATAACCAGCCACGCCTGGTGTTGTTTGAAGAACCCCGCTTTGAACCAAACATTTTACTATTGAAGGGATGTAAACATCTTTCTTCTTTTATTCTAGCCTGTATTTAACAGTATTTTATATAAATAATTATTATTTATTATTTGTTTTACAAGGCGAAACTAAAGTTTAAAGTTACATTTTAATCTTTCAATTGCCATTTATTATTAGTTTGTTTTTATACAAATATTTACTGTTTCCATATGCTTAATGTTATTATAATAAATGTGTAGAATTAATAATAACATCAAAGCTAAGATGGTAAATACAGTTAAATGTCTATTCATTGCAAATACCTTCAATAAACATAAAATGTTGGTTAATCAGTCTAAGTCTAACCTAAAATTATTGTGTGTATGTTTAATTTATTTTACCTGTCTTGTATTGTCACATACATACAATAATTTTAGGTTAGGCCTAGACTTAAAATTACTTTCTAGGCTGTAGGCTAATGTTAGAAAACCGCAGTAAATTTTACGATTTCATTTAAATAATTTACAATATATGTTGGTAATTAAAAATTTAATTACTACGTACTACGGCAGTAAAATAGAATATTGTTAGACAGTAGGTAACAGCATTTATTTATTAAATCAATATTCGGAATATGTTTATAAAACTTATCTTCATAATGTCGCAATTGAAATAACAATGGTTTAATAGTATAATTATAACTTCCTTTTTTTGTACGGATACACCCAAAAACTCATAATCCATAACAGTAATATATACTATACCGTTTAGGGGCACTTTAAAAAAAGGAGAGACATATCTACAAGTAAATGCCTGGGAACTTTGAGTGAACTGTTTGTTTCAATGTGGGTTGGGAATGTTTCAGTCAAACTGAAACATTTTGTTTCGGTTTGCTTCAATCAAATTGTTTGGCGCAGTGTGGTTTCAGCCAAAGTGTTAAATCAATGATCCACTGTATAACATTATTTTTGGAATGTCTGCGACTTCAGTGCTCTCCCACATTTTATGATTTAATTCCAATCAGAGTAGGGGTGCAAGATCTCAGAACTAGGTCTATACATACAGACTATATTAACTCAATACAGTACCGTGCCACTAAGATCTGAGTAAAAACAGTTTAACTCACCCTATTGGAAGGAAAATTTCCATCGAATACTTGTGAACATCGTCTTGTTGGCCAGGGCCCTGAAACATAATTTTAAGTTATCAACTCTCACTTCTCCAGATTATTATGTCTTTAATTTCTTGATGACAAAACAGACACAGCGTACTCATATTATCTTAATGATGGCAAAGTGTATGTAGAAAATTTGGGCTGTGTTTCAGAATTGATATTTTTAAACATATTTTGTTAACTCAAACTACATTCTGTTCTAACTTGTATCATAATTTTTGTTGTTATTTACAACGTAGTGTTGCAATTTTTATCTTTAGTTACATCAGAAATTATATATTTTAAGGCTACTAGAAAAATATTTAAAAATTGTATCGTGATTAACCCTTCGTACGCGATAAGCGGAATATTCCATCACTCGTATATAACTCTACGCGTTTTTAAACTGAATATTCCGTTCTTGGCCGTAAGGAAGGTTGTTATTTATTTTAGTTCACCAAAACACCGATAGAATGCGTGCCAATGTTCCTCGAGTGGTCGGATGATGTGTTGTTGGGTGTGCGAAGCATCACAGCTGTTGACAAACAAGAGAAGTCTTGATTTGTCACGTGTGCGCGCATTCGGTAGCCCAGACGCTGGAAGCGGATATTTTCGCTGGCTGGCAGTGAACAGCTGATACTCAGTTCTTGCTTACTAATGTTTAGGCTTGTGCGTGTTATTGTTTTTCAGTGGTATTAAACCTGTAGAACTAAACAAAATAAATAAAACTTTAATGAACAATAATTTTTTTATTTTTCGCCTAATTAAGCGCTATAGTGATTTTTTACTCTTTTCATGGTAGCGTACGAAGGGTTAATATGATTATGGTACCTCCGCTTGTTATCTCTTGATGGCAAAATGACCAAACTTTAGGGTCAAACAAAAAAACTCTATATAAAATCATGTAATTTCAAAAATATTAGAATAAATGCAATATTTGGGAAAATTCAAAAAAGTAATTTTACAAGTAGGCCTACAATTACTAGGTTGCAGCGTTCGGCCGGAGGGGTCTATTACGTTCGGCCGACTCAGGTAGATAGAGGACCAGCGCTATCCCAACTTAACATAAAATAAATACAGTATCACAAGGTTTGTTGAAATCCCCTGAAATGTATACCAATATGTGAAACTCATCTGTACAAATTCTAACCTATTTCCGGTTGAGTTAAAAACTTGAAATTTGACAAACTTAACCGATGGGAAAACTATATTGAACTAGTAACGTATACTTGCTACTTTTTCATGTTTTGTTCCGATGACTCTTTGTCAAAACTGAGAGAAGTAAGTCCATCTTTTTAATGATGTAATCTGGATTTTTACTTTCTCCCCCTATACCATAGTATATGGAGAAAGTATTGTATTCGTCAAAATTTTCGAGTTTGAGTTTTTGGTGGAAATATCCGTTTTGGGTCCCCCTGAACCTAAAAAAGTGGTTTTCGGAGTGATGTCTGTGTGTGTGTGTGTGGATGTTATCAGACCTAGAGCCTAAACCAGTCGTCTGATTTTGATGAAATTTGGTATGGAGGTAACTAATCCACGGTATCTCCAGGAGTTTTTTTTCATTTTTGTGAATTCTTGATTTTTAAGGGTAATTTTCCCATAAAACCCTTAAAATAACGGAAAAATCAACTTTTCTCAAAAACAGCTATAACTATTTTGATTAGACGCGCACTAAGAAAGGGTTTCCGAAAATTCGAAATTTTAGGGGGGGTTTTGGGGGTCAAAGTTACTAAATCACGATTTATCAAAACCTACTGAACGAATTGGAATGAAATTTGGTATGTAGCTTCCTTTAGGGCCATAGATGCTCGCTAAGAAAGGGTTTTAAAAAAATTCGAAATTTTAGGGGGGTTTGGGAATCAAAGTTACTAAAAAGAAGAAACACCTAACGGATTGGAATGAAATTTATTATGTAGCTTCCTCTAGGGCCCTAGGTGCTCGCTAAGAAAGAGTTTAAAACAAAATCTAAAACTTAGGGGAGGTTTGGGGGGGAGAGTCAAAGTTACTAAAAATCCCCATAAGAAATACATAGTGTAATATAATTATTGATATACCGTAATATATTTTTTGTTAATATACATTTAACTTTGATTTGTCTATCCGTGCAAAGCCGGGTCGGGCCAGCTAGTATTGTATATTTTCATGATGAGTTAAACCATATGAAATCTTCAGCACCAAGATGAATATAACAACATCTCATTGGTTGATCTATTTAGGCTCTGCTGTAACATCAAGATAGACTGCCCTCCTTCGTGTACCACAGTTGGTTAAAAGTGAGAAAGCAAAAATTTAATTTAAAAAGAAAAGGATGATAGGATCATCAGAGAGGTAACTAGTCTTATATAGATAAATTCAAGGATAAAAATACATAAATAACATTTTGTAATTTAACAAATATTATAAACAGTTTATTACAATGGAATGGTAACTTTACAAAATACATTTAAAATTAATAACCTTTGGAATCAAGAAAAGTATAAAACTAGGTTATCACAAATCTTGTTTTACATATCCGACATTGAGTAAAGATAAAAATAATTTGTTTATATTCGTGGTAACACTTATATTTATGTTATATTCCTTGTAAGACCAAGTAGGTTTACAAAATCTATTCGCTTTCCGAATTGCTGATATGTGTATATACAGATAAACACCTTTAATAGTAGTCGATACAATTACTATAATTTGCAGATAATACACTACAGCGGTGTTTCGCCGTTCACAGCTGGCTTCATCAGGTTTAGGAATATAAATCTTAACGACACTGAACACACACAGTAACATGACACAAAAAACATAATAAAATTTATCGGAAAGCTAGCTCTTCGTTAAACTGATTGTACACTGGCGTGGTCACGTTATAGTTCATGTGCTTCTGAATGGGGGGGGGGCTCAGTGTTGTTATGTGTTTTATTTAAGTGTTAGGTTCGTACAACTGATGATGCCGGCTGTGAACGGCGAAACAGCGCTGCAGTGTATCTACAAATTATAAGAATTGCATAGACTACTATTAAAGGTATTTATCTGTATGTATTATATTTATGGATTTATTTTTCACTAAAAATACCAACCGATTTCTCCTACCAACTCAAAAATCAAACAAAACATTAGAAAATAAGTAATTAGATTTTTTTGATTACTTCAATGTCAAAACATCTCTAGGTAAATATAAAACATAACGTCTATCCTCTTATAACCACTGACCTCATTTACCCTTATGCACTTATAGCGAGGTTTAGTTAAAATTTTCCCAATTGTAAAAGAAAAATCACTAGCAATTCTTTTGTCTAGTTTTTTTACATTAAAAACAACATAACCCACAAAACTATGCGTTAAAACTTGAACAGTTTCATAATCAACAAGCAGCTCCGACTAGTTAGTGGGGCTCTATGTGAGCACTGCGGAGGTGTCGCCTGAGGTTGCTATTGTTGCTGTACATGTGTCCACACAACGGACACGGCCGAGGCACTTCCCAGCGTACCCGACTATCCCCCATTCCACCCGCTACCTCGTCGTAGGCCTGCAGCAAGGCTGCAACAACAATAACAACCCCAAGTTATATGACTCCGTTTTTTTAAATATATTTAGAAAATAATTTACTCATGAATGAAATGATTTAGTTGTGATACGGAATTTTGTTTATACTGTGGGTCGGCTGAAAGCAGTGTTACCAACATTCTAATTAAATAAATAAAAGTTTGTGTATTTATATAATTTGATAAAACTCGAAGCTTCTTATCCGATTCTAATGAAACTTTAAACTAATGCTTTCAAAGTAAATACATGGGCTATGTTAAGTAATGCTTTTTAACCCTCCAAGTGCTGACTATATTGCTCTTTAGTGCTAAGGGTTTTTTGGTTCCGTGCATGCTTATTAACTAAAATCATCATAAAATACTCACTAATAGTAAAGTAAGACTTATTATATATCATTTTAATCACAATTACATGATCTTTACAATAAATAGCTTTAACAGGCTTACCTTATAATTTTTATACTTTTTTTTGTTGACCAAAGTAGAAATAAAAAAAAAAAATTATTTTGTGTTCTAAAACCTCTCACTCAAAATATGTAAAAAAAAGTAATGTAGAAAATTCAATATAGCCAAAAGTTACACAATTTTACGGTGAATAGAAATATATATAACACTACTACTTTGCTGTAAAAAAACAAACTTTTTGTCTATAAAAAAACTCCGTTTTTTATAAAAAAATTGTTTTTTTGCACAAAGAAGAAAAACTTGCCTCTAAAGATATAAAAGTACTGTCTAGGCCCAATATTTATGGTTTTAATTTGTTATAAAGGAATAACACACACATTATATACAAGAAAAAAAAAGAAGAAAAAAATATTTACAGTTCAAAGCCTCTAAAAATCACTATTTTTCAAACGCACCTCTAACAGCCCTTAAATTGTTAAGTTCACTCATAATTACTTAAAAAATAAATAAACATTTACAAAAACAAATAAACTGATCTAAACTAAAACTAAAAATTAATAACAACTAGTGGATAAACAAACAAAATCCGAGTTCCGAGCGTCTATCTACGCGTAGGCCTACTACACGACTATATACCGTGTATAGATACTTGATTTGACAATTCTGCCGAAGGTTTGTTTGAGTTGATATCACTATGAAACTCTGAATTATAATAAAGTGACTTTTTCCAAACACAAACATACATAGAAGTATCCGATTGTATTAAAAATAGCGGCGTCGTACACATTTACAAAATGTGTTGCGCAAACGTCGCATATGCGATGTTAGCACTTGGAGGGTTAAAATAAATTTGTTGAATTATTAAAAAAGTTACGAATTATTGTTGAAACATCAAAGTTTAAATTGAAGGGCAATTAAAAAATATATTTTCTCAAAATTATTTCGATGAAAATGTAGTAATTAGCCTGCATATGAACTATGCATTGGTTGCTGCTTTACTATTCAAGATGACTTGAATGTTTTGCGTTGGGAGGTTTAATGAGAATAACTGCTTGTAAGACTTTTTATCAGATGTACAGAAATCACCTTCATTATGCACTTATAACAATGGTGTAAATAGCCTGGAAAATATTTGAATTATTAATTATCTCAAATAATACAAATTTAATTCACCCCAAATACTAAAATCATACGGCATTAAGTCTTTTAGACAGTATCTCATCTTCCTGTTTAAAAAGTACTACAAATTATAAGACATAGTAGTACTCCATTTAGCTGTCTCATAATTATATCCCAAATATATTTTTTAAAAATAGGCCTGTCAAGCAATTCAATGAAAACTACAAGCAGTATTTCCAGAAACTGATAGCTCCGAGACATAATTCAGACAGTTGGGTGTATTATCTCTTCGTAGAGTTTATGTCAGGACGGTATTGAAGATGGTATTTATAAACAAAGTAAAGCGGCTGTGGTCAAATTTTAATCGCAGGTAAAAGTTCTGCATCTTACCAAAATCTAGGCCGACTTTTTATCAAAAAACCCTACTTGTACCATGCACCAAAGTTTTTTAATTCCATACCATTAGATATAAGTCAAATTCATGAAACCAAATTTTAGAGAAAAATTTTAAATTGGTTGTTACGGAGTGATAATGTGGAGGACATGTTCGACCGCTTAATATAATAATTATAATAATTAAGGGAAGAAGGCAATGCTATTTGTATAATGGGAAGGAGGATTACTCTGGGTAAAACCGAGTTATAAACAGTTTAAAATCACTTTTCAAGTTACGAGGTTAGGTTAGGATAGTCTCTTGCTCTTATTTTTGTTGCAATTTATTGAAGGTAAACCCAAAACTGGCTTTGCCAACGAAGTTGCCTAATTTTCTGTTTTTTTTTTATTTGATTGGCATTTCATATAAAGTATTGTATACCTATGTTATATATTTAATTAAACTGTATTGAACAATTAAAACACTTATGTATAGTAGGATATAAGTAGATATTATGTTATGTATATAAGTGTTTATATGTATATAGCCGATTGTATTCTTAAAGGGGGAAATACAAATGAATTAATTCATTCACACTTTCCTTAGGTGTGTGAACTGTGAATAGACAATACTGTGAACAAAGTTTGGTCTAATCACACAGATACTCCAAATACCAGCCCAAACTTCTACTGCACGATCATTTATAACAAGAAGGCTCTTCACTTGTCCAATTATTGTTTAAAAGTAGCCTCGGCAAGCCATACAAATTATGATCCTTGGAGAGGTGGACCCAGAGCGGCAGTTGTTATTCACTGTTCTCACTTTGTTAAAATAATGGAAATTCCCTACGACACAACTCCGCTTCATTAAGCTACTGCCGTCCTGTAGCCACACTCCACGTAAAGGTTTAGGGTAACATGATTAAAAATACAATATATTACATTAAAAAACAAAAATTTAATAAAATGTTACAGTAATATTATTTTAATACTTTTCACATAATACTTAAAAGTACGATTACTATAAATACATAACATATTAAGAAGCCTTTCATATTTGACAAGATAGGAAACATTCACTGTCAACTCATCCATGATATAATGACGTAAATTTATACCACAGTGGATACTTTACCGTCTTATTCAGAGTAGTTTGTAAATAGGAAACATGTGCTTTAAGAAACTCTACTTTTCATTCCACTGTTTTTAAAAGAAGAAATTTACAATTTAAAACCCAGTACTTCTAAGAGTGTTTAATTATCCCATAAATATTTCTGATTGAGAATAAATATGTACAAAAATACAAAATAAAATTCAGATTTTTAGTTTTAAAGAGTATCTAGATGATAAAATAAAACTTGGACACAAATTATACATCAGTTTCAATAACAATACCGCCATCTTCAGTGGTGCACAAGGTATGATAATCAAACTGTAGACTAAAGATGTTTTAATTGCATGCGTTTTTATATCTGTTGTATCGTTGAAGCGTGTATACGCTTGTTGATTACGTAACAGACTACTTAGACATAAATGATTAGTTTTGTGTTTTGAGTATTTTAGTGTTATGGAAATTAAACGACAGTTGAAACTTGTAATCAGACAGACAATTGTACACTTTTACCATAGGAGTAGTTCAGCCAAACTTTTCATCGGATTCGGACGAGGGACTCTACCATATCATGTCATTTAGTTGAAACAATATTACTTAGAGTATTATTATATAACTCGATACATAAAATATATACATTTAAAGTCAAATACAATGTATTTACACTTTCTATTTTTACAAACATTTCAAATAAATTGAATAAAAATAAGCAGAATTTTATTTAGTAACTATAAATACAAAATCTGCCTAGTCTACATACAATATTAACCTTTTGCACTCCAATTATTTGACACTTTACTTCTCCAATAGATCTAATTGCAGAAGTATTTTTATAGATTTACCAACAAATATTACATATTTTAACACGTTCACTGCTAAGCAAATTACGTACACTAAAACCTCGTTTATCCGGTACTCGTTTATACGGAACTCCGGTTTATCCGCAATAGTCCCAAGGAAAAAAAAATTGCAAAATACAATGCGAGTCGTGTCACATCCCGTGCAGGGTGCCAGTTTTGGCAGCACTGAGTGTACGGCTCGGCGCAGCTGTGGGTGAACTTGACTGTACTCACGTCACCACTGTGCCCGTCAATCAGCACCACTAGTTTGTTTAGTTCTATTATATTGTCGTAAAACCAGTTAGTACTGTATTGTGTTGTTAGTGTTGTTTTGAGTGAGAGTAAACATTATTGTTGCGGAGTGCAGTGACTATTTACATCGCAAAATACGTAATTTATTAATATTAATCGTGCAGTGACTTAATTAAAATGTCAGACAACTGTTACAATTCAAATATTTCCCTAACTCTGTAAATAAAATAAGAACGAAATTAAAAATACGTATTTGAACGAGAGAGATAGAAGTCAAATTGGAATGTCATTCATTTAGTTAATCCGTCATACACGCCCGACACCTAGCGACAATTATGCGCAACACTAAATACTACAACGAAAAGGTACAATCAAATCACGACTTTCAACTCGAATTCATTAAATAAAATTACAAAACGAATCTGTAGACCTACATTTCCTACATCAAAAATATTCAAAACTAAATTCTGCATCCAGGAAAGCTAGAATAACAACATAAAACCAAGTCAATCGACAAAGATTTACGTTAAAATGCAAGGAGAAACTAGGCCTATCTAATTACAAATCGAAGAGAAGTTGGCAGAATAAATCCGATTACAAGAAAAATACATTCTTATTAGAAAATTAAACCAGGCCTACGAAAAGAACCAATTTTTTACATCTCAAATGTCTTTGGTCTAAATCTAAAATAAACGTCGATAAGCTATTATAAATGTAAAATCGAAGCCCCGACCGACAAAATTTAATAGTAAGCGGATTTCATTTATGTAAACTCCTCCAACGAAACGCTGTGATTGGTCCACGTAATTCTTGCCACCAAATGAAAAAATACGAAGAATAAAAAATATACATTCTAGAAATTAGATAGCAAAATTATTGTAATATGGAGTTATTTAAGTGTTTTCTATAATTTAACTGTTTAAAATCCTATTAAATTTCATTGTAAAACATTGTTATGTTTCAAAACAAATCCACACAATTAAATAAAGACACAATTAAAATAAATCACACTTCACGACTTCCAAACACCTATTACATTAACAAACCCAAATCCCAGAAGATATGAAGATTCATCAGGCGTTATTATCCATTTCCTGGAAAGGTAGAGAAGCCCCAAAAGAAGAACATTGTTAAGTTGGCCACTGAATAGTGCAGTTGATATAATTTTGGCTGTTGAAATTTAAAGAAAAGAATCGGTATTTGAATAAATATGAAGCTTATGAAGTTCAGTGTTTTTTCCTTTATAACAATTATTATCAAATTCTAATCTACAAGAACAAACAACCAATTGGGTGAGAACTTTCCAATTAACTAGGCCTAGTCTATTTTAAGATCCAACACCAAACCAGTTACCTTTTAGAGGGATAACTTATCTATTTGAACTAAACTGTGAATAATAATATATACATATGTTATGCATATAGATTTACCAAGAACCTTTGAACTTTAAATTATCGTAAATTCAGTGATCCATTATAATACTAAATCCATTAACCAAATAACCTTTTTGACGATTCCATATAATCTTGCTCTCATTAATTTTGTACATATTTTAATTGTGTTATCTATAATCAAATTTGTTTTCTTTTTAAATACTTTGGGAAAAAGACGGCTCCAACCCACCGAGTTAAGATCTTGTGTTTTAAAATTATTGAACAACAATTAATAACCTGTTTATCATCAAACTTAGTATTCATAATCTAAATAATATTGTTCTTTGGAAAAGAAATATCATTTTATGTAATAATACAGAAGTAAAAGATTGTTTTATAATTGTAACCCTTGTTGACCATCTTATTTTAATATAGATTTAATTGTAAAGTAAAGTAATTGTGAGGGTTGTATTACAACAAAAGGAAGAAGGTTGTTGTCAGCATGCAAAAAAGATTAGAGGCTATTTTCCGGTTGGATAAAGATGAGACATTAAAAAATATTGCGTCTTGAGTATGGAGTAGGTGTTTCAACTGTAGGGGACTGGAAAAAAATAGAATTAAAATTGAGGATTTTTGTTCTAAGATGGTAGCAAAAGAAAGTTTAGAAAATAGAAGCACGGCACGCATGGCTAAAAACAAAGCTTTAGATGAAAACCTTTTTTTGTGGTTTCGTCAAGAAAGGGACCTGTTACTAATAAAACAGCTTCGAGATCGGTCTGCTAAAAGAGAACTTCTGCAGTGAAGCAAAAAACATTACACATTTCTTTAAAAAACAATAAACAGTTCAAGTTTTTTCTGTATTAATTTTCCTGTACTTACCAGTAAGGATTATTGTTTATTATGTACTGTACATTATATTGTAATGTATATGTAATATTATTGTATTGTATACACTGTATTATTACACGTGTTTTTATGTAAAACCCCATGATATCTGGTTTATCCGGAACGGTACTGGTCCCGTCAAAACCGGATAAACGAGGTTTTAGTGTATTTCCTATGCCAGGAGCTGCCCTTTTATTTTTTATATTTATAGCCTAAATGAGTAGAAATTACTTTATTTTTGAACCTTTCTACTTAATAATCACTAATATTTTAAAGCGGACGCACATGTATTAGTCAAAATTGGCGTGTAAAATTATAGTTAGTAATTATTTCGGTCATTAATTGTTTGTAATTAATTAATATCGTGGTCCAAATAGTCTTCTTTTCTGTTATTTGTTAGATTTGAAAGAACTTTTTGAAGTTGAACGATGTGTCGATGCCATTTCACAAAAGTGAAATTTCAGCCTAAAAAGAGTTACCACAATTATTTATAAAACATAATATACACACAATAAATTTACAAAAAAGACCAATAATTTTTAAAAAAACTACACACCATAGATCCCATACAAAAGTTACCAAGCTCGATAGCAAAACAGACAACACTATTGTGGTTCACGACTCACCGATGAACGGCTCGTTAGGTCAAAAGTCACAGATTCTAAAAGAGGTTTAGAACACGGAAATCAAATTAAAGCCTTTTTCAGGCTAAGCCCAACAATGTAGTGAGTTCACCTTAGTAGTGCAAAAGGTTATACTTCTTTTCTTTAATACTATACTTGTAAATACTAATACTTTACCCATTCCCAGCTGAATTAAAATATAGTTAATACTTAGAAATTTTATAAACTACAATCTGTTTTACTAAATAACAAATAAATTCAAAATATAACAAGTTTTATATATGGCACATGTATATAAAATAATATGCGAATGAGTTCGCTTGTTACTCAATGGGTGGAATTTTTGTAATAAATAATTTACCTTCGTAGACAATAATAGTTGTGTGAAGAAGAGTAAATTGTTGGTGGTGGCTGTTCGTATCATTAATATCCACCTGCTCTGCAAAAAATAGTAATTTCTTTAACCCTAATGGAGCTACATCTGTCCAGAACTGTGTGAAACTTGTTATTCCAACGGTTGTAGCTCACACATAGTTAAATTTAGAAACAATTCATTAAATAAACAAATATATTTTGTTTACCAGGGTAACTCGAGAAAGTATTTTTCTCTAATTACCTTTTAGCAACTCTGTCACTGCAGAAATATATCTTGCTGTATTTAAATATTTAAATTATATTGATTTACAACCCATGAATAGTACGGTATTTACATAAGGGGGAAAACGGTACAAAAATCACACGAGTGTTGGAATTATGAAAGGAGAGACAGGTGATAGCTTTTATTTACATACAGGTAAACTAACAAAATCATAACTACGGTGTTCTTAACCAAAAACTAACATTTAACCACGACAAATAAAGAGTTACACTATTCGGAAAATATTAAATACAGAAAATAGGCACCACTAAATAATTTACTAAAAACTAAATTTTAGAAAAAAAAAACAAAAGAACACTTGTTTTTGTACAATAATAAAGAACATTATTTATTAAGAACAGTTATTGCTTAAATAATATCTATGTTTATCATCGGTTAATATCTGATAATGTTTTTCTTAATATAAGGAACTGACACAATGTTTTGATGTTATTGAGAAATTAAATTTATTGGATGAATAATACAGAAGAGCTCCACTATTCCAAAAATCCGCCTATTTCGAGTTCAGAAAAAATACCGATTTTTTTAAACATAAAAACAGGAGAAATCAAAAAGACTTTTGTGAAAAACGTACATTTATTGTTATACAAATAAGTTTTAAATAGAGACAGGCTTGATGAAAACGCCTGAAACCAAATTGGAATGAAAGCCGGTTTTATTTCCTTCACGTTTTTCATCCGTTTTGCGGGAAGGAAGCTGAAGCAACAAGCGTCAGGTGAAACGGATACCGGGTCCTTCAGAAAGAAGGAAGGATTATAGATACAACACTGTTGCCAGTTGCGTTCATCCGTTTTCGTTATCTCGAACAAATTTTATTTTTAAGACGATGCGGTATTAACGGACAGACTGCGGGATGATAAAACGGACAGTTTGATCAACCTATCCCTTCCCTTCCGTTTTTAGAAGAAAACAGAATCTTAAGGGTCGGCTCTAGTGAAACAGAAAGCAACCTGCGACTCCCTATGGCGGCGGTAGGTTACGCGGACATTGCTCATCCTAAATCCATTAAAAACCCGCAATTATTCAAATAGCGTTTTTTTAAAAATACCAAACTCTTGGGGACAAAATTCTTCATCCGAATGGCTTGGTAATTTTTCGCTATAATTAATAGTTACAACGTAAAAAATATTTAAAATCACCCTATAGCGGCG
>JAGFPH010002418.1:0-18587 GCA_018207615.1 Philaenus spumarius | reverse complement strand
TTGTTTTAGAAAATTGTCTTCTGCTTCTCTTGTTTTCATTTGTTTGTGAAATAAAGGAAATCTATATAAAAAAATTATAACTATTTTACTTTATGACTTAAATTAATAATTTTTGCAAAGAAGCTCAATTACATACTATCCAACATAAACAACAAAAATTAGCACTGTATCTCTTGTGGTTGTTGAGAAAAAGATACATGAACATAACAAATTTAACGTGCGTGGTATAGGGACCTTCGACTCCCCTTAAGCACATTTTTGTTTCATCTGCTTTTTTAGTTTATACGGATGGAATTCCGTGATTATTGTAAATTATAGTTATTACAATAAAACTTGTGTAGACTCATGTCACAACAACCCCCTCCCCTTACTTGGACAATATTGCAGAGCAAGTTTACTATATTGTGTGGTAATATAAACCTTTACACCGTTTAAGATAAGCATCTTAGACTGTATATTTAATTCCTTTATTATACATAAAAGCCTTGAAGATGATAGGATACGATTTATTTTGTTTTTTGCCTTACTGGACTGGATATATTTATAAAATTACCTTAATTGCTTGTACTATTGTGACGTACGTACTATTGTCTTTATCCGGTGACGTACGTTTCGCCTAATGTTTTCAGGCATTTTCAAAACCGCTTATAAAAATTAAAAAATGATTTGCATTTCTTTAATGCGCGTAAAAAAACTTTTACGTGTGTTTGTGTTTGTGTAATTTATAGTTTTTTGACGCACAAATTTTTTAAACAAATGCAAATCATTTAAAAAATTTTATAAACGGTTTTGAAAACACATGAAAAAATAGGCGAAACTTACGTCACAGAATAAAGAGTGATCACAATAGGATTGCGAGCAGTACAAGGGATTTATGTATGATAGGATGGATGGGAAATATTTCTAGCTTACAAGTTGGGTCATTTGTTCACCATATTGTCTTGTAAAAGGTTAATTGCAGGACAAACAGTACAATTGATTAAACAGCTAACAATACATAATAATAAATCACCTTGCAGTGAGTAGCCAGGATGTCCTTCGCCAGAGTTATCAACTAAAGCATGAGGTGATGTGGATACTGGTTTTGATTCTCCATCGCTAAAATACTCCATAGGTTCTAATTTAGGTTGAAACTCAGGCTCGACTTTTGTCTGCAAATAAATAAGAAAAACAATAGTTTTTTTAGCAGTTTCACAATCTTTATAGGCAGTACGATTCTTAAATAATTGAAAAGCTACTTATTACAATTATATTCTTAGAGCGCAGCATAAAATATACACAAACAATTTTAATTAGAGTTCATTATACAGTACACATAGCAGTTAAAAACTGCAATAAATAGCAATTTAAAAAAATGTTTATAGATGTGAGGAAATATGAAAATATCATAGCTGAACTGCTGGCATGAGTTGAGCGAATTTCCAAAATTAAGTTTATATGTTTTAGGGTTTCAATCAACTATTCGAGAAATTGGTCTACTCACGAAAGCTTTGAATAGCTGCCTGAAATACAAAATATATTAGTGGAATTTGTTTGCACCTCAGTCTCCAGCCCCGGCACACGCACTGTCTCGTTCCGCTTGCAGCAGAAAAACTCTTTGCTAGTTTGCACCACGACCTTGCAGTGTCGGATCAGAAGATGCCCCCACGGTAAAATCACCCACGTGGATTTGAACCGGTTACTTTTATGGTACTCTACGTTTTGATCGATTTTAGGGGAACCAGACGGGCTGTAAGGTCGTGTAGAAAACAAAATGTGCAGAATAATCTCCTATATTTATTTTTTTAGATAAAAAAAGTTAAATTCTAGTTCGCAAAATCTCAAAAAGTTTTACTCAGAGTCAAAAAATTTAGACCAAATCGGATGTAAAATGCGGCCGTCAGTGTGTTAAACACATTTAATGATACCCTAAAATGTATTTAGGGGACCGTGATCATTGACTATTCCTGACCTTTGGTCTCATCATAAGAGTCACTACAAAAGCTCATCTTTTCTAATAATTAAAAGTTTAAAAATGCCTTCACTACAACAAAATGATGTAGTGTAGCCTAACACCATCCTAACCTCACACTGATATAATAACAGATTCATATTACACCCTTTTGTTGTTGCCTGCCTCTTTTCTCTTTTCACTGCCTTAAAGATATTGTAATAGTAAAGTAAGGAGTGATTTCATTTCTGTTTCTGGATATCACAAGGGTTCCTGCGAGCTGATGTGCATTAACAACATTACAGGTAACTGAATAATACAAGTGTCTGTATTTGTTACGTATTAGATTCTCTTCTATACTAATATTATATAGGTAAAATTTGTTTGTTTGTATGTAGGGGCTAATCTCTGGAACTACTGAACCGATTGAAAAAATAGTTTTACTAATAAAAACCGACACTGTCCCTGAGTAACATAGGCTATAATTCATTTTGATAAAAACATTTTTTATTTTAACATTTGTAAATGTAGTCAAAAAAAATTCTTAGGTTAGGCCTAGACTGATGAATCAACACATGTATTTACATTTAATTTATTACCACAGCAACTAGCCTAATAGAGTAAAATACTGAATTAGATAAAACAACTGTTTGCTCTAAAACCAGCTCATTTCAAACTTTGAAGCAATTATTTGAATTTCTAACTTTTAGGTTAGGTTTTTATTAAAGTGAAGACCTGAACCTTGCTGGTTCTTTTAACGTTTATTATAATTGCTGTTATAAAATATACGAAATAATTTGATTTGAACATTATTTTAGCTTTGGGGTTATTATTAATCCTACACCTTTATTATAAAGAAAACATAACATGAATATGTGTATAGAAAGTTCCAACGGGGTTGGCGTGCGGAGCACACTGGGGTATTTCCGTATTATCAATTCTGCTATATTTTTTAAAGCATTCCTACAAAACACTGTCAATGACAACTTAATTTATAAAAACGTCACTTACTTCGATTTCATCGCTAAACGAAAGAGTATCTTTACTGTGGTGAGGCTGCTCGGAAGGGCGGCAAATTTTCTTACTAGGCGGATGTTTGTCGTCTCCGTTATTTTCATCACAAAATTCAAGCGTTTTACACTGTGATTTTAGTCTCATATTATTTTCATTGTGTGACGACGAGGTTGCTAACTTTGAACTGTTTGTTGATTTCTCCGAGTCTGAAGATTTCTGAAATAATAAAGTTAAAATTACTTACTCGTGTAACAACTAAAACTGGTGAAGTTGTATTTAAATCATGTTAAAACATGGTTTCAGTAAATAGGCCTACTTAAATAGATGATATTTTAGAGCATGTTTTAAGAAATAACAGAATTAAATTGACAGTTGAGATCATATTGTTTTATATTCAGTTTGTAAGGCAGAGGTGGCCAAGGTGAGAATTTTAGTTTTTGTAAATTCAGATTTATAGGATCACTTGTTGTTCTTCTGTCTGTTGATGATTTTCTCCAAAATGGATAACAATATTATAATAAAAATTGACAGTTATAAAGCTAAAAAAATTAATATATACTAATATAATAAAGAGGTAAATTTTGATTTTTTGTTTGTTTGTGTGTATATAGGGGGTGAATCTCTGGCACTACTGAACCGATTGAAAAAATAGTTTTACTAATAAAAAGCTACACTATCCCTGAGTAACATAGGCTATAATTCATTTCGATAAAACCCTTTTTTTATTTCAATATTTGTAAATTTAGTCGGCAAAAATTCTTAGGTTAGGCCTAGAATGAAAAACCAACACATGTATTTACATTTATTACCACAGCAACCAATTGAATAAAATAACAGATAATATAGCTGTTTGCTCAAATATTTCCATTAACAGCTGATTTCAAAATTTGAGGAAATTGTTTTTGTATTTCTAGCTTTTAAGTTAAGGTTTTAAAGTGTAGACCTGAGCCTTGCTGGTTCTTTTAACCATTATTATAACTGCTGTTATAAAATATAAGAAATAATTTAGTTTGAACATTTAACATTATTTACCATCTTAGTTTTGAGGTTATTATTAATCCTACACCTTTATTGTAAATAAAACATACCGGTACCATAATATATGTTTTTATAAAGTTCCATTGGGGGTTGGCGTGCGGAGCACGCAGGGGTCGCCCCTAGTATTTTATAACACTGTCGTGTTTGGTATTCTTTGAAAGGGTTTTGTTTAAAGATAATGCTACAAATTTTTAAGAATTTTACGTCAAGTAGTTTTCAAAATATTCCCCAAAACCCATCACCCCCTACAGTTTCAAAATTAACACTACAGCTAAAATTTTGAATTAAAAAAAACAATGGTTTGACTTAACTCAAACCATGTGCTTCACTGAAAAACAATGCAGAAATTATATTTGTGAAAAAGTGATGAAAAGTAAGTTTTCCATTTATAAATGCGGTGTGCTGTACAAATTTGTTTGGAAGCATTCACATTTTTTCAGTGGTTTTTACCTACAATGTATAATATTAGAAACACTTGTTAGCCTACTAGAGTCAAACTCCTCCAATGTATTGTCCAATATTGTTCGGTAGTTTCTTTCAATTTTTTTCCTATTTTTATTCACTTGATTTTAACTGGAACTTGGTTGATATTTTGACTGTCTTTTGCCAGGCATTCAAGTAAACAAACTTTAGAAACACAAATTAGAAGAAATGTTTTTTTCTCCTGACAATAAACAAGCAGTACTGAGTTAATGAAGAGGCTGGGTTGTGATCTTTACCTTTTTCTGCGGAGCTGCCGTCAGACCTCTTATCTGTAGACATTCAGCAGTGTGGAGAAAGTTTGGCAACTGAGCTTGAGCTATATTAACTTCACCAGCGTACATGAATTCCACAAGCGACAACAAATGTTCGTACTCTACATCTTGCATAAAAATAATCGGATGTTTACATGGGTTTCCCTAAAATCAAACAAAACATATCACAGAGCAATTAGTAAAATGTACTTTGTAGAAAACAAAAAATAAGATCTGTTTTATATCAATCAAATTTAGAGCTGGGTAAATGGTTCTTCTCCTATATGTTATAAACACAAAACTATTTCAATTTTCTCTTATGATGATTCTCCGGTGGTTTCAGAATTATTCTTACGGTTTTGTCTAGTCTATTCCACCATGTGTCATAACACAATAGGCCCTCTATTTTACTATAAACAAGTGTAAAAATCTGAAGAGAAAGAGAATTGAAAAATAAAATTAATTTGTCCCGTTGAGTTTTGTATCATTGGCATCGGTCTTTTAAATTTGATTAGGCCTAAGGCGATATTTAACAAATGCTTAAGGGTCTGCTCTAGTGGCGGTCATCTTGGATTTTTATCCCATAAGAGCAATGTTAAATTTCAAACCAATTATTTCGTTCATTTTTTATCATGAAATTGTTTGCAAGGTCTCATTTTAAGCACAGTCACAATACACATCCATTTTGCATTTCACATTAATTCTTTTTTTCATTTGTCACGTAATTGACATTTTTGAAGTGCCAAGTTTGAACTTTTTTCTTTACACAATACAAATTTTATAATTAAAAGTAAAACGCAAGCCGGATTTGCAATTTTATAAAGAATATTCAGTTTTTATTTCAGCACACAATTAAAAAAGATGGATTATAAAATGGTTTGAAGTAAGGCAATGCCAAAGCGTTCAGCTGCAAGAAATCACACTGTTTAGATACGGCTATAGAGAGAAGCGATTGTGCTTCTGGTTGCTTTCTTGTTTACTGGAGCAGGCCCTTAAGTTGCAAAAATTTGTTTGTATCACATTCCAGGAAGTTGCATCTGGAAATTTTTAAATGTCAGAAACTATTTAAATAAACTTTTAATGAAATTATATAGGAGTATGTAAATATACAGGAAACCTTTTGTTAAAAAGCTTAACCCACATTTACCAATACAGATTTTCAGAGTTTTTAAGGGATATTTTCTTTACAAAAGGGGTTTACCTATCTTGTGCAAAATATAACCTAAACACCATTGCTACAGCCTCATCTATGTAAAAACATAGAGGAATAGATAGATCACACTAAACAATTTATTTTGATGTAGGAATATAATATGTGACAGGTACTTACCACCTTATATAACCATTGGATCTATTTGATAGTGGTTGTGCTAAATAATGGTTTGCACACAAAAAATAGTTGATGTTACAGTTTATAGTAAAAAGGGTTGGGCCTTTTATGTGATGGTTGTGTAAATGTGTACGTGTTTGTTTTGTTTAGGTATTTTATATTCAGTAATGTGTGTATGTTTGAATGGGAACCACAAGATACGTCGAACACCCCCCCCCCCCCCTTAATAGGAAGAGCTCTAGTCTGGGCTAACTTTTGCTGGGCTGTATGCTTAATTATAACTGTATATTCTATTACCGTACTATATAATAGACACCCCTTTATGGCTTGTTTTTCACCTGTTATCCATGAACGGTTTTCATCATCAATTATTTTTCCATTCATAATTTAAACAACATAAGGTTACAAATGATCTTACCTTAAAGAGTTCTTTAAAATACGGACTACATGCCGAAAGGACTAATTTATGAGCTTTTATACGTTTGCCTTCACAAGCCAAAGTTACATCCACGAAATCTTCTTCCGCTCTTAACGCTTCGAATTGTGATGTGAAATTAGTTTGGAAATTGTTCCAGCGCAAACAGAATAATTGCTCATCAGACATCTCAAGCAGGTAAAATTTCCTGAAAAGTATTTAAACAAGTTTTATATAAAAAAAAAAACAGACAAAATATAAGTAAACCTATTTCTTAGACCATTAAATATTGTTTTACAATCAACTTATCGTAGCTTATATAGTTCTGTCAAATTTGCACTTCTTTTAATTATTTACTTTGAGCCTTGCCACAACATACCCTTGTTTTGTAAAGAATATTGCTCAAATCTTGTTTTTGAAGGTTTCTAAGAATACATTGTAATGATACCAAAATTTGATATAGACAATAAGCAGTAGGTAGGCCTACATCATATCAGGGATCATTTAATTAACCATACCTAATCATCATTAAAAAAATACCTACATATGGTCTAACCTATAGTATTTAGTCACCGTATGTTTACCTGTATTCAACATTTAACAGTAGAATGTAAAACAACGTCGTTTTCTGCAAAAATATTTTGTTAAAATAAAGTAGGCCTACACTGTTAAAAGGTACAAAGTAAGCAATTTCTTTAATGCTAACTTAGGTGAAATATAACTTTCTAGTTATATTTATAACATTCTCAGTTAAAGCAGATGCTGCTTACAATATATTTGGGCAAAAGTTTAGAATGCACCACTACTTCTTTTAATGTGGCTGGGTTGCACTAAAAAACCTGAACTAACTTACAGTCTCATGCCATAGTATGTTTTCCATTTGTAAACATATAAGTTGGTAGCACTTCTTATACTTTCTTATGCTGTTTAAACAAGAAGAGTGGTTTTCTAAAAGTTTGTGAATATTTGTTTCATAACCTAATTCAAGTTGTTGACAAGTATAAGTTAGTTATAGCAATCTTAAGCCAACACATGTAATGGTAGCTACTATACAAACAATATTATTAAAACTTGTAATATCTCTAGAAGGCCTACATTTGTTTATTTTTAATTTATTCATTTGAAATCAAATTGTATGGCAGAGTGTGGGCTTATACTACAAGGTGTAGGCCTATGGGATTTGGGGTTTAAAGCCTTTTTATCAGGTGAAAGTTAACCAAATGTAACATTTACAATATCTAGTAAATATTTTAACAAATTTCATCATCGAATTCTTGAAGGTAAGCTATCTTAATCTAGTATTAGGCTAGGCCTAGACTAACCTAAATTATTTAAAGGTAAGGCTACAGGGTATAAATATAGAATTGTGCTTCTCTATAAATTCATTGTACAAATTAAACAATGTTAGTTTAATATTAAATACACAACTTAATATTATATAATGATGAAATTGTATGTATCTTAAAACTTTTCATTTTCAAGATCAATAATCATTATCCTAATAAGTAATGTCTACTGCTCCAATTGCAAATAAATAATAAACATACCTAAGACAATTATTCCTCTCGCTGGCTAAAAGTAGATTATATTTTATAAATGCACCTTAAACTCCAACGAGAAACTCTAAAATGTAAAACAAAGCAACAAAAATCCGGTTGCCCCTGATTCTCTATTTATTGACATTTCTTCTGGTTCTTTTTTCTTACACTAACTCAACTACACTCATCATCATTATACTTGGAGGGGGGATACTAATGTAAGGAGCAGCAAGATGCAATGCCAACCTTAAAGCAACAAAATGTTAAAACGCCTCTCTCAAGATTATTTTTATGATTATTTGTAAATACTCGGCTACATGTTTACTAAAATTAATTTATAACAGCACAGCAGAGAAATGATTCACTTAAATACAATGAAATCTGTAAATTGAGTTATCGATAGAGACGAAAATCGATATTTTGAGATCAGTGTTATTTGCTTTGTCCCTAAAACCCTGTAGTATTTAATTTTACTGAATAAGGAAGCTTCTTTATTTCTCATAAATTACTTTATTTCAATTAAAATGAATGGATTAAGTCAACGGGTTCATTTTCATATTTATTTTGTATATGTAATGAATATATTTATAATTTTATGAAGTAAACAAAATAAAATATAATTTTGTATTTTATATTTATAACAACCATAAGGTTTTTTAACATTGGTGTATTTATAAGGTCATTAACCTTCAGATTACAGCTGCAATCAAAATTTAATTTAACTCAGATGAACTAGTTTAATCCTACAGCCTTTTATACGATTTTCGTGATTCAGATTTTCAAATCGAATACATTTTAAAAGTGTTTACATCGAGATCAAGTAGGGCTATACTAATTTTTAATCGTTTGGTGCTGAATAATCCCAATAATAGTATTTGACTCTTAGCCCATTGGTTTGTTGAACCGATAATATGTGACTTAGTTTAGTTAGTTCTCACGTTTCCCTACAGGTAGAGGTTTAGTGCTATAAAGCTATGTTTTCGCGCTAATTTACAGTTTTCCATTGTTGTGACTTAACATTATTAATTTGAAGTTTATCTTTAATTATTAGACATCCAACTTCTTTTGATTTTAAAAGTTAGCAAAAGAGCAAACTAAATATTAAAACAATTGATTATTCAAGTGATTTTGCTCCTATATCAATTTTATTTGATTTCTTAGATAAAATTCACAAAGAATGGTAAGCTAGTATTATTTTGTTTAGTTACTTAAAAAATATAGGCTTATAGTATATGAAAAATTCTAAACCTGGATCAGATAGGCCTACTTTAATATATTATGTTGTTAAAAGGGTGTTTTATTGTTATTGTAAAGGTGTTACTTAATATTTAAATTAAATATTCTCTGTGTAAACTCTTTGTTTTTGGTTCAACTATACTGGTAGGTATTCTAGATACAGTATTTAATTCAACATGGAATAACTGCAAAACATTTGACTTCATAGTGTTTAACGATAATGCATTTAATGAAAGGTTTCTATCATGATAGAAAAACTATAATCTATACAATTTTATTGTTTAGTATTCTGGTAATCTAAATGCCCTTCAGAGGATAATAAACACCAACAAATTTGCTTCATGAAGAATGTTTTCAAAATTTGAATAAAACGATGAAATTAATGTGCCACAAAATGTTTGTAATTGTATTAATGCTGCAATTTAAAATTTTTGAATGGGTTTAAGACAGATCCATGCCTGTAATGCATTAAGAAATGGTCCCTGTTGTAGGCCTAAAAATACAGAGCCATTAACAGGGGTTCAAGGGAAATTTTTTAATATTTACCTTATCTATCTTCAAAAAGTTATTGTAGCTTTAAACATTTTGTTCAGTAACATTATGCACTATGGAATAAAAATAATCTAATTTCTCAAAAATCATGGTACCTTTTTTGTTTTATTGTGTTTGTATAAATGTGACTCAAAGTAAATAAATAATTTTTAGAATTGTTTAGACTTTGTTTCAAAAACTGTTTCTGATGGAGGATAAATATAAAAATATTTTGTAATCAAAGAAATATTGTTTACCTCTTGCTATTAATTTACACAATTAAATAAAGTATTTTCCCCCTGAAGCATTTGAGTTCATTGTATTTCTGACTACAAACTACTAATAATAAAAATGTTACCTTTTCAGCATAGGCGTGTGGACTATTGTTTGGGGGGCACAACCAGTCAACGGTAGACCCAAAACTTTGTTTGGGGGTGACAAAATAGAGAACATTCCAGGCTAGAATAAATTTGGGTTTTGACAGTGTAAAACAACGTATACAAATTACAATTTTACAACCTTCAACGAGTTAAAGAATAAAATGACATAGACTACGTCAATCAGTTCGTTCATTTAGCCAAATAATAGCTCATAATAAATAAATTTTAAACGATTAAACTGTAAAATAATTTGAACGTTAAATTTAAAGGTAAAATAAACAATATAGTTGAAACATTCTTGACATAAATGACTTATCAAAAGAGGAAGAACATTACAAAATAGTAGAGATTAATTATTATTTGTATATTCACCACAAACATAAACTAATATTAAATTTATATACAATGTAAAGTGCCCCCCCCCCCCCCCCGGCGCGACGCCTATGCTTTTCAGTGACTAGTAGCATGTAGATCATGAATAATAAATAGATCTTGCATCCATACGGGGGTTGTGTGCTGGAAAAAAGGTATTCGCGAAAATAGTACATGATCGTGCCGCGAGGTAGCGCTAGGGAGAAAGCATTGTAAGCATTGGTGTTTCCAACCAGCTTCCTTCGTTTCCCCAATAGATAGCGCCAAAAAAGTCGAATTTCCAGTGGAACAAAATATTGCATTGGATCGGAGTTCTATTAGGTTATCCAAATAAAATGCTAGTAGGCCTACTTGTATTATTTTTAATATTATCTGTGTTTATTTATTTACTTGCCAAATTTGTGTTTACAATAGTTTAAAACCCTTTGCGGTCAAAGATTCTTTTAACAAATTTTGTACTTTGGTAATTGTTTATTTTTAGTTTGTCAGAAGCAAATCTTCAGATATTATGTTATATATTTATATATTCTAACAATGAATTAACATGGTTCAAAGCTTGGAAAAATAAATACGATTGAGTAACTTGCTTATCTGATGAAGAACTAGTGTCGCTTGTTGACGGCGGTTCATCACACGCTACTTGAGATTTATTTTTGTCATTGCTAATGAATTAACATGATTCAAGGCTGGGAAATCATTATCTATAAAAGGCAAAGCCCTCACTCACTCACTCACTCACTCATCATCACTAATTCTTCCACTTCCCATGAAACTAGAGAAATGAAATTTGGCATGTGTATTTGTGATGTAAATAGGAAAACTAAAGAAATTTCATTTTTATATTCAAATTTTTAGGGGTAGTTTTGGGGGTTTAGGGGTAGTTTGAAAACAACCCCTAAAACAATAAATATTGTTTATTACATATGTCAAACAAAATACCGCCTAGGAACGTGAAATTTGGTACACATGTTGCTTATAGGCGTTAGAGGAGCGCCAAAAAAAAAAAGAAAGGATTTTAAAATATTTTCAATTTAATAACCCCTAAACAATAAATAGTGTTTGTTATACTCTCCTTAAAGCTAGAAAGCTGAAATTTTGTAATTTATTTCTCACACAATACATATAAAAAGTAAACCAGTTTTACATTTCGTTACGTGCTACTAGGGATGAAAATGTGATACAACCCTTAAAAATAATAAATATAAATTTTTATACTTTCTTTAAAGCTAAAGAGCCGAAATTTTGTAAATATTTCTTACAATATACACAACACACAGATAAATAAACCAGTTTCAAACTGTATTAAGTTCTGTTAAGGGGTGGAAATGTAGTAACAACCCCTTAAACAATAAATATTTATTTTTATACTTTGCTTAAAGCTAGAAAGCTGAAATTTTGTACATTTATTTCTTACAAGATACATATAAAAAAAGTAAACCAGTTTTACATTTAATCACGTTTTGCTAAGGGGTGAACATTTAGTAACAACCCCTATAACTGTAAATATTAATTTAATACCGCCAAGGAACGTGAATTTTGGTACATATATTGCTCATAAGCGCTAGAGGCGCACTAAGATAGGATTTTAAAATATTTAGCCTTTAAGGGTTGAAACATCCCCTAAAACAATAAATGTTGTTTTTTACTTTCCTTAAAGCTGAAATTTTGCACATTTATTTCTAACAAGATACATATAAAAAATAAACCAGTTTTACATTTTGTTACGTGCTGCTAAGGATTGAAAAAGTAATAACAACCCCTAAAAACAATAAATATTAATTGATATTATTTCCTTAAAGCTACAGAGCTGAAATTTGGCACTTATAATTTTATGAAAATATTTTGAACGTAAGCTGATCAAAACTAACCCGATCTATGCATTTGCATATTAAAGACGTATCTGGGTGATCTGTAAACATCCAGTTAAGACTTTGATTTACCAGTCTGTAGATTTAGTGGTTGAAAAAGAAGATGCTCTTCACTCTGAATTTTTTATTGATTTAATTTATTCAACACACATACAGTGACGATTTACGGGCAACCAGTGAACAATAAGTACCAAACTAATTGGAAAATACATATTATAATTCATTTTCGTGAAATAATAGATGAAAGAAAACGAGAGAAAAGTATTACAATTAATTATGAATCGTAGTAATAATGACGTAGCAAAAACAAATTCCCTGTAGCGAAGCACGGGTTTTCAGCTAGTTAATGATAAAACTTACATTTAAAGTTGTCTGGATCAGTTTCTGCTTCAGAGAACTGGTGTTGGAAACATACTGTGACTAAAGACCATAAATTAGAACTTCATCTTTTTTTTAAGCTTGCGTTTCTGTTATACATATACAATAATTAATAAACATTGTTAACATAAGTTAGTGTATTAATTATTGTCTATGTATAACAGAAATGCAAGCTTAGAAAAAATAGCCTGAAGTTCTAACTTAAAGTCTTTAACCACAGTATGTTTTCAATTTGTAAACATATTATATAAGTTTGTATATTACTCAAAGCATGTATTATTTCTGTTAAACTGTGTTAATGTAAGACTAAAGGTATCACACAAAAATGGATTGTAACTACTACACAATGCCATAACTGATTACAACCGCCCGTCTCTGACTTGCACTTTCAACAAACCTGCTTGTTGACCCAACTTAATTTACCTTACTTACTTGTAGTTCTGGCTCTTCAAACATGTTTATGTGTTCATTGCAGTCCATTAGCAATAACATAACTCAATATGGGAAGGTTTGCTTCTGACAGAGTAATAGTAAACAATTACCGAAGTATCTCCCAGATCAGATGTCAACCGCCATTTCTACGCCAACTCTGAGTTTTTTTACTTGCACAATCCTCTCAGAACATCAATCAATCAATCTTTTATTCATCCTTTTTTTCGACAAATATTACATTTGTATAAGGCAGGTCCCATAATTTACAAGTAGGCATGCAATATAATAATAATGCTTGGTACACCAGCAACCCTACAAAGTTTATAAAAATTATAATTTTGATAGCAGAATGTACACATAAACACAACAATTTTTTTTTTACATTAAAATATAAAAATACAACCAAATACAATTTAACAAAATATAAAATATGATCAAGACTACAAGCAACATTACAAAGCCCCGAACAATAGTAAATCTCTAAATTAAAATAACACACATAAATATAAAATATAGAAACATGGAGGCTCCACACACCCCTGTCAGTGCCCCACAAACTCCTCCACAGAGTAACAGGATCCAGACAACAGCAGTCGTCTCAGTCTGCCTTTAAAACATGAATAATCATTAATCTCTAGCAAGTCTGGAGGAAGGTTATTCATAAATAGCGCCCCAGCTTGCGAAAGTAACTTACTAAATAAATTTAGCCTGTGCTGTTTACACCGATATTTGCAAGCCATTCTAGTATGGTAATCATGCAAATCCCTATTTTGAACGTGCTTACACTTAAATTTAAAATAAAGGATTGTTTCAAATATATATATGGACGGTAGGGTGAAAATCTTAAACAATTTAAATGTTTCTTTGCATGATTGAAGTTTAGAAAGTCCTCCAATTATCCTAATGTTTTTTTTTTTTTTGGAGAACAAATAATCTAGTCACATTTTGGAGTGAGGAATCTCCCCACAAAACGATTCCATATTTTAGAAAAGGATATATCAACCCATAGTACGCTGTTATAAGAACCTGAGCATTACAATATTGTTTCAGACTTCTCAGCGCAAATAGACCACTACTAATTTTAGCACATATTATTATATAGTCTATATGATTTCTCCATGACAGTTTATTATCGATGAAGAGACCCAGGAATTTTGTTGAAAGTACTCCATTTAGTTCATTATTATCCAACCTAATATTAAGTTTTGGATTAAAAGATTCTTTTAAATTGAAATGTATATAATTAGTCTTACTAGAGTTTATAGATAACCCATTGCAACTGAGATACTGACTAATAGCATTAACTTGTGAGGAAGCCCTCTGCTCCAAGTCGTATAAAGATTCTGCTTGAACATTCAATGTCGTGTCTTCAGCAAACTGAATTAGTCTATCCACATGTACTGATGAAATACTATTTACTTAAATTAGAAACAATTGTGGAACCACTAGTGGAGCAGACGCTAAAGACACAAACGAGCTTCAAACGCCTTGTGCTTGATTGGAGACCAGACAATTCAGCGGTTGAACAACCAGCACAGTTGAAGAATCCACTAGACTACATAAGATACAAGATCCGCACACAACTCACAGAACCAGTAAACAAAGCTAATGACAGCCCAGCCAGGGTCACCCAAATATCCTTGGAGACAATCAACACTTGGTACCCATCAGACCAGTGGTTGCGAATATACACAGATGGATCCAGATTTGAGGGAGAAACGGGAGCAGGAATACATTGTGAGCATTTCTCTCACTATTTTGCATTAAGTTCAGCCGCTACAGCATTTAGGCAGCGTTGTTTGCAATCAATGAAGCACTTAGACAAATGATAATGAGACCTTGGCTGAAGAACAACACAGTGATCCTGGTTGATTCCAAGTCTGCATTGCAAGCAATCGCTAACAATGACACACACACAAGCTCTTTAATTGATTCCATCCAGAGCAAGTTCAAGGTGGTAAAAAATCTTACCAAGGAAATAGTAATGCAGTGGATTCCATCACATAGAGGCATAAAGGGCAACGAGCTGGCGGACGAGTTGGCCAGACGGGGAACCCACATAGTGCAGAAGCCAAGAAGAGTGCCCACACTTAAATCAAGGATCAACACTATCAAAAGTAAATCACAAACGGAATCTACCAGCAGAGTCAAGGAGGATATCAAGGACAAGCCGTATAAAAACATAATTAACCTGTACGAAGAAGTCAAAGACCTACAGAGAGGAGAATCAGTTGCACTGTTTCGTCTTGCAACCGGACACGATTGCTTGGCTGAACATCTAAAAAGAATAAAAATACTAAACCAGGATAAATGCACATTATGTGAATGCCCGAATTCCATTATGGACAAGGACCACCTATTGGTTTGCAGGAAGCTGGACATGGACAAGCAGAGGAGAAAGGATTGGCCTGGACTGTACTGGGAAGCACGACAGAAGATGGCGTGAGCCAACTGGAGCCATTTGATAACAACAACTAACAACAAATTAGAAACAATATTGGGCCAAGCACTGAACCCTGAGGGACACCACTTGACAACTCTACTTTGTCAGATAATTTACCCGCAACAGTAACCTGTTGAGTTCTATTATTTAAATATGATTTTAACCATGACAATGGTTGTCCTCGAACACCTATTTTATCACATTTAACAAGCAATGATACAAAGTCCACACAATCAAAAGCTTTAGAGAGATCCAAAAACACACTCAAAACTTTATGCTTACCATCCAGACTCTCAACAATATATTCTATTAACTGGATTATAGCATCTATATAGTAGATTTTCCTTTTTGAAAACCAAATTGGCCTTCATACAGGATATTACATCTTTGCATATGGTTTAACAACTTCTCCAGAAACAATTTCTCGAAAACTTTACTAAACACAGGCATAACAGATATAGGCCTATAGTTATTTATATCCTTAACGTTACCTTTTTTAAGCATTGGTGTTACTTTAGCTAACTTCAATCTCGATGGAAACATTCCAGTGGAGAAAGATGAATTTATCAAAACTGAGAGAGGCACTGAAAGTTCTTCGACACACTGTTTAATGAGCCATGTACTAAGCCCATCAATATCCATGGTTTTTTTATTCTTCAATGACCTAACCACTCGGGATTCATATGGATTCATAGCACTGCTGGTGACTAGTGATTTCCCATTCCTGTCGGCTGTATGTTTGTGTTTGAAAGTTAGGCAACACTGTGCAATGCTGATCATGGTAATATCTCTCTATTAGTCATCAGCAGAATTTCAGTCCCATGACCTGTGCTTTACTGTGCAAGTCCAATCCTTTAGTTTTGTTTTAGTTTATATTTGTTTGTAAAAATATCGTACAACAACTCAAATAAGGTTTATTGGTAAAAAAAATGACTGTTAGAATCAGTATTTTTGTTTTTAATTTTATTAATTAACATTGTTTTATGTATAACACAATTTAATTTAATAAGTACTACCGTGTATATAAAATATTATTGTTGTTGTCCAATGGCCTTTGCTGTCTCACGCTATCTTCGATCTTGCTCCGCTTCTCTTCATCCAGCTCTCTGCAGACCAAGAGATGGTCCTTGTTCACGATAGTGTCCGGGCTTTCACACAATGTGCGGTTGTCATAATCCAAAATCTTTATCGTCTTTAGGTGTTCATTCAGGCAGTCATTTCCAGTTTTAAGTCGGAAAATCGCGACAGACGTCCTCCTCTGTAAGTCCCTGACCTTTTCATACAAGTCGGATACCTCTTCATAGGACTTGTTCCTTGTGTCCTCTTTGACTTAATTGGTGAACTCAAGATGAGATGTTCATTTCAGTTCGCCGATCCTTGATTCCGGGATGAGTACTCTTCTTGGTTTCTGTATTATGTGAGTTCCTCGTTTGGCCAACTCATCTGCCCGCTCATTGCCTCGAATGCCCACATTTGATGGGATCCACTGCAGGACTATTTTCTTGGTAATATGTTTGACTATTTTATACTTCTTCTGGAGTGATTCAGTCAGAGAACTTGTTGGTGTAATTTCAGCAACGCTGACTTTGAATCGACCAAAATCACAGTGTTGTTATTCATCCACGGCCTCATTATTATCTATCTCAATGCCTCATTGATTGCGAATAGTTCCGCTTCAAACACGGTAGATCCCGGGCCCAGCGCAAAGCAGTGGGAAAAATGCTCGCAGAATATTCCTGCTCCGGTTTCGCCTTTAATTTTTGAACCGTCAGTATAAATTTGCAACCAGTCGTTTGGTTTGAACAAGTTGTTGATAGTTTGCAAAGCTATTTGGGCAACTTTGACTGGATTAATCCTTAACTTTATTTATTAAAATCCTTAACGTATATAAAATGTTTTTTCTTCATTTTATTAGTGTTTGATAAACATAGCCTACATTATCATTAAAATAGATTTTGGGCTTTTAATATTTTAAAACCTTAGACCTAATCACACTATTAGCAGGTAATCCAAAATATGATACGAGCTGGAGTAGTGTAGAGGCTGATCTAATAAAGAAACAACCATGGCCAGCAGTACTGAGTGCATTTAGTGGTAGTGAGGTTTGGTCGCACGATTACATAGGGTTAAGGAGTTGATGGTTTCAGTGGTGATATCTCCCATACCCAATTCGAAAACCGTAAAAACTATTTAAAAAAATCAAACTAATTTGAAAAACGTCAACCAATTTGTTTGATTATAACTTTATTCAATACCAAGGTCAACTAGTACAACTAAACCTCGCTTGTTTCGCTAGCGTCAGGCGTTGTCTATCTAGTGTGTTTAGTCAAACATCAAGCTAAAACAAATACAACTGTGTACAAGGGTGCTGTATTAGCTCTCAACCATTGTGACGCTAGGTCTTATCCTAACATATTCGTCCTGTTGAAACTGTTACTACAAGTACTGCAGAAAGTGAAGACATATCTGAAAAACCCTATCAAACAAAACAGACTAAATGGCATTTAAATTGAAGTGTTATTGAACTAAGGACCTTGAAAATGAATGGTGTCCACTTCTAGCACCCTCCCCACTGTGAGAATACTTGTATTTCCTTGCTGACAAAACTGGGGAGCAGTTATAAATTTTCCTGTGCAAATAATTAATTGAACTAAAAACAGCTGTTTAGTACTGAAATTGCAAACATATTACAAATAAAATAACGTTTCCTTAAAACATTATTGATGCAGACCTTAAATTTGTAGTAATTTTAAAACAATATTTTGTTATCACCATTACAATGGAAAAGGCAGTAAAAACAATGTTTCTGATTTGGTTTAATTCGTTTCTAAATAAATAAATAATAATTGCTATTAGTTATTGAATGAAAAATCTGTTAGAGGGGATTTTACGAGTTACAATCTTACAAGTGCGAGTAATTACAATTTCACAATAAAGAAAGGTCTTAC
>JAGFPH010002417.1:175198-186356 GCA_018207615.1 Philaenus spumarius | reverse complement strand
GTCCATTGTGTTGGAAAGCATTATTGTTCTATGCTATAATACTATGTCTGGGTTTTTATTTTATTTATATATTTTTGGAAGTCACTAGTTTAAATGTGTCTATATAGATGAATTATTTTTAAGAGCAACTTAAAAATACAAATCAGATCAACATTTATAAATATATAGGTAAATATATACAATTTTCAACTGCTGCGTATGTTTACTTTTTAATTTCTAGTAAATGCAACTAAAGTTGAAATTCATACTTTAACTCCTTTCGTATACGTGTCTTAAATCATATAAATTATTATATATTTAATAGTAAATGTTTTATCAAAATCAGATGCATAGTATTATTGAACAATCACAGTAAACAATATGCTAAAAAACATTCGCACATTTTCCAGTTTTCGGATGCAAAATGAGCCAATATATATTATGTAAGCTTTATTTTAGTATTAAATTAAATATTTAATGTATATTTAACAACAAAATCAGGCAAAGTTTAGAGTTTAAAGACCTATTTAAACTAAACATCATAACTCGACAAAAATTCTTCTATATAACTCATGTTTTTTTTAACGAAATGTATTCCATTACTTAACAATCTATGATCAAAATTAAATAAGAAAGGTTGGTTAAGCTATGCATTTAAATAAGGAAATTATGTTTATAAAATTGTATCTCTTTCCCTTTTAATACACAGTTCGATTTCAAAGTTTAAATTACAGATATCTATCTAGAAATGTGACTACTGGTTGACTAATTCCTCGCGTAGGACAATTATTGTTACTACTCATTAACATGTTTTTGTGTTTTAATTGTTTGGTCTATCTCAGCTGATCTTTTCATGTTATGAAGACAAAGTTATAAATCTCAAGAAAATCTAACTTATTTAAAACAACGCAAAAAAACGTAACTGTGGAAATATTATGCAACAAATAAGCTGTAAGATTTAAGATTTTGTCCTAATTCATAAATGAATATTCAAAAATAATTAATTATACACTAACCTCAATGTTATGATAATTTTATACTTAGCCGTCTTGATGCTGGTAGTTCTTTAGGGTTGATAACTACTAAGGTAACATCTACAAATATATAAAATCAGTTAATTATAAAGTCTAGGTAAGTAATAATATACATATTTTTTATATTTGCAGTTGAAATAATATCTTAACTGGAATGTATTTATGAGTGGACATTTTCGCTTTTAAAATTAATGCATTAGTTCATGTTTTACAATGCAATACTCACATTGTAATTTCAGTGATTTCGGGTAGTAAAAGCATTTAAGACTAAGGAATATAATATGACTTAAACATTTGTGAACATTCAATATGTTCTAATAATAGATAGTCAGCTATTAATTTTACATTGTATAGTAAATAAACAGTAGAGATAATTAAAGAGGTATTTAACAATAACAATATTATCTAAATATAATAAAGCATAGTATAATTAATTACATTACATATTACACTTTATTAATATAACTTTGATCCTAGCTTATAGTTAAAATTTTATTTACAGATAACGTAGGTGATTAACCCAACACATTGTTTTGATTATTTGTTAACAGTTTATTAGTTTGTAAATTAAATAATAAGTGTTAGTCAAATATATTAGTAAAAATAGTTTAAAATTCTTAAATGTAAATTAAATTTGTGCAACACAGTTGTTGGTTACTAATATTGATCTAGAAACGTTATTATTTCAGGAAACTAAGCAGTACGTTATCCTTTTAAGAGATTATATAGTAATTTTGTTGTGACAACTTATTAGTAATCTTTTTTTTTAAATATAGTATTAACTTTATGAACGATTTTACATTATTGTATACACTTATGTTTTTTTCAGTAAACTTAAAGGTCTTTTCTTTACAAATGTATTCAATCAAATATTACAGGATAAGGTTATTTTTATTACTTCAAGAAACAATAATAATATCAAAAACTGCAATAATATGAAAAATAGACGTACAATTATTAGGAAATTCAATTTTGATAGGTATATAAAATTCCATAAAAACAAGTACTAGGTTGTAATAAAGCCATTAATGAACAATATTTCAAGTAATATTTACATTGAATTAAAACTTCTGCAGATGTAAATTATCAGAAACATGCCTGATCGGGAAATATGAACCACTTGAGGTACAACTTTTATTAAGTTATAAAGTACTTACTGTACACCGTCTGTGACTTCTATATTTTTTCTTATTACTCGTTTCGGGCTTATGTTCCATCTTCAGATAATCCCTTTATTTGAGGTCGTCAAACATTAAACACTAAACACATGTACATTACTTGACACACACATTACAAAATATTCAGCGGCCACGCATCTTGACGTTCGAAGGAAGACTACAGTTAACCCCGCTTATTAACTTCGCTATCTTGGATACTCATCGCGGTGTGTACACCGAATTTGACAGAAAGTTGAGTTTATCGTTCAAAATTTTATTGTTTTTCATGTTTTTTATATTTCAAATTTCTCCAAGGCGGTCCTTGTATTTGCCTTTTTTACATATATGTAAGGGTGTAAAATTAGTCTCAAAATCATCTTACTTATGGTTATTAACAATTAAATGGCGTGCGTAATTGGACTTAATGTTGAAGACTTTCCTGTTGGGTAAATGTTCCTTAAAACACTTCCCAAACTGCTTACCGGATTGTATTATGTAATAACAATCACACTCTCCGAAAGTTATTTTATAGACTCCAGTGTTTCAGCCTTCCTAACTGTTTCCGGCCGGAGTATATTACTTATCTTATTTTTGGTCTTATATGCTGTAGTTATATTCACAATATTTATTGTATTTGTTATAATATTAGGAAAAACCGTACCGTATTCGGTCAAAATATAGATTTTTGGTTTTGGCTTCTGTCTGGTTTTTATTTTTATTTAAATGTTTCTTTAATAAAACGTAGATTAAAGACCTTTTATAACCACATCAAAAGACGCCATTCTATGATTGGGCTGTAATTTAATATCGGTCAATTGTGTGATAAAATCCATACTATTGCATATGGTGTAATCTTTTTTAATTTTGATATTGTTTTTAATTATGTCGGTTAGTTTTTTGGCAGTTTTATAACATAGGGCATTGGTGAAATGTAGTAAACGTCTGAATGAATTGGAGTGTCTGGTTTATGTATTTTCGGTAAACCTGTCAGCTGTGAAGCTTGGGCGTTGATCGGTTAACATACAATTTTTAGCTTCAAAAGTGTTTACATTAATATGTTTATTGTAACAAGTTTAATGGCAAGAAGTAACTTGAAGAGTTGTTGTCTTTTTAGTGACTAAACGACTACACGTACTTCATATATTAAGTAATTTATTTTTAATGACATGTACATAATACTAAACTATTTAAGTTAGTTATTAACGTATGTGTACTGCGTGGGCAAATATTTCGTCCGTTTAACTCAAAATTATTACACTTCATTAAAATCTTGTTTCATATAATAATTAAACCTATTTCTATTTTAAACACCGCTAACTACATCAGGAATGTTTCAATTATTAAATGATAATAATTTCATCGTATATTAATATAAACTACTATTGCCTATTAAATATTTGTTTTAATTTTGTCATTGCAAATTCAGTTGATTATTACAAATTTTAAAATATTTATGACAACATTTTCCTCAAAACAATGCTCACAAAATTAATAATAATTTTGATAATCTGCAAATAACTAACCTGGTATTTAAAAATATATGCTAGTCATTCCTCTAATTTTTACTCTTACAGTTTAGTCTTATGCAGTTAAGAAAAATTACTTTTAATATAGAATCAATCATTTTTAGCCACGGATCAATTATTATAATATTAATTATAAGTGATTTTCTACTCACGTCAATGATCCTTGTCTGTTTTTCTCTATCTAAAAAACAATTGCAATTTCGGACTTATCAGTCCATCATCAGGTTATATATAAAAACACTACGAACATAGAATAACATATAAACAACACATATTCACTCCGTTTGGAGATCGTAAAAGTTCAATGCGTACTGTCGTATCGCGAACTTGACGTGCACGTCGTTTGGTGAATTAGCACTGACTGACGCTGGGGTAAACAGTACCGTAGGTACTCCCTCCCTGTCTCGTGATTATCGTATCAAATAATAAGTTTGATTTGAATGATTGTTGGTCATTCAATATATTGTTAGGGTCGGACTTTGAAGCTCTGTAAATTTCAAATTCTTCCAATGCGTCTAGAGTGTGTCCTTTTCTACATTTGTGTAGAATACTCAGGTTGGTGTTGATGTCAGTGTAGGAATGGAGATTATTAATGAGATGTTCTGCGTACGTGGATTTTATATTCCTCAGGTTACTGGGTGGTAAATGTTCCTTGAACCTTATGTTAAAAGGACGTCCGGTTTGACCAATGTAGAAGCTAGGGCAGTCGTTACAAGTCAATTACTAGACGCCAGTTGCGTTATGTTTCTCAACATTAATTTCGGTTTTTGTTTTAAATAACGATTCTAATTTGTTGTTTGTACGGTAAGTAACTATTGTATTGTTCTTGGCCATTATATTTCTCAGGGTGTGATTGAATATGTTGCCGTACTCACATGATGTGTATTTTACCTTCTTTTTTACTAATATATTTGGCTATGTAAGTGCTTTATGTGTTTTTCTATTATGTTTCGCTATTAACTGGTCTACAATAGTAGTCCTGTATCCGTTGGCCTGGGCGATGTGCTTAATTAGGTTTCTCTCCTTCTCATAGTTTTCGTAAGACATGGGGATGGATAAGAGCCTGTGTACATAACAGTTGTAGGCGGCGAGTTTTTGTTCTTGTGGGTGGTGGGATGTACTATGTATAGTTTTATCAGTAATTGTAGGTTTTCTATAGATGTTGAAAGTTATTTCATTGTTAATCCGAGATATGCTTAGGTCCAAGTAATTCAAATTATTGTTATTTTCGATTTCCAAGGTGAAGGTTAGGTTCGGGTGTATATTGTTAATGAATTTGGTTAACAGGCACAATTGTCTCTCGCTACCATTGAACAAAATAATGGTGTCATCCACGTATCTGTTATAGAAAATTATATTGTTCTTGTAAGGATTGGAATCAGCCAATAGGTAATTATTCTCTATAATATGGTTTAAATATATCTCAGATAGGATGCCAGATAAGGGTGAGCCCATGGCTAGACCATCATTCTGTGTGAAGTATTCGTTATTGAAGGTGAAATAATTTTGATTTAGGACTGTTCTAAGGAGGTTTATAAGTTCGTTTATTGCTGATTTTTGTAGGTTGGAATTTTTGGTGAGGTTGGTGTATATGATATCAATTGTTTGTTGGACAGGGATATTGGTATAAAGGTTTACTATGTCAAATGATGCTAATTTGTGGGAATTTTCTATTTTTATATTTTTTATCTTTTCAATAAGGTCCATGCTGTTCCTTAGGCTGTAGTCCTGTCCGAATAAATAATGTTTACGGATTAACTTAGCCAGTTCTTTAGATAAATTGTATCCAGGGGCTGGGATGAAATTAACCAGTGGTCTGATAGGGGAATTAGGTTTATGAATTTTTGGAAGTCCCCTCAAGACAGGTGCGTGTGGATTGATGGTTTTTAGGCGTCGTATGTCACGGTCGGATAGTAGCGTTCGGCTTTCATTCAAGTTTTTATTTATTGATTTGTTGTAGTTGATAGTGGGGTCTTTAAGTATTTTGTTTATATTATTAGATTTGAAGAATTCGTTGACCTTGCTATTGTAAACAGCCTTATCGATAATTACCAATGCGTTGCCTTATCGGCCTTGGTTATAAGGGCATTGTGAGACGTTAATTTATCTTTGATGCTTGCTGTTACCTGTCTAATATTATTGATATTTATTTTGGAAACACTATTAAGATATTTGTCTGTACCGGTTCGTTACTCTTATTATTTATCGCTACTCTGGCGGTTATTTGAGATTCACTCGTTGGTAAAGTTTTTATAAGAGTTTCTGCGTTAATTATCTCTTTCTGGATATTAGCTTCATTATTAATTCTAGCGGTGTTATAATTTAGGCCCTTATGTAATATTGATAGTTCAGAATCGTTGAATACAATTTTAGTATTGTTAATAACGCGTGGGAAGAATTTGTGTTCGCAAGCTACCTTCTCATGTCCGTGTTGTTTGTCCCTTAAGGAATTTATTTTTATTTTTTAATGAAGTATTTATGACTAAAAGACGACATTACTATAGTTTAATGTTCAATGTTAAATCTCATTATTACGATAATCCAAAATTAGTTTGAAGTCCATAAAAATGATTCGGTTGTTACTGTATGACTGTCTCAAATATATTATTGGTTCCAATATATTATTTATATAATAATAATAATTTTTATTGATTACTTATTATATACAATTAAACAATATACTAATGTCTAGGAAATACTCAGCCATCTTTTCCTGTAACCGATGGTTTGTGAATTTGATAAACTAATAAACAAAAATTTTTATAATAATTTGAGAGAGAAGAAAATAAAAAAAAATAAGTTTGGTCGACCTTTTAACATATACATTTTAACTGCTATGTGCGGTTTGCTGAGGCAAGAGGACAAATATATATAGGCAGAGAAAGAAAACCAGCAACAAAGCACTGGTACTAATAATTATAAACACAACTAAATAACATATAACTATACAAATAATATTTCCATATATGCATATTTTTAATAAAATCTTATCAATAAAAGTAAAGTCTATAGTAAAATTTACAACTGCAACAAAAGTTTCTATTATTATATTTTTTTATTACAAAATTATTTTTACAAATACAACTCTGATTAGCATGCGTTTGTCCTGCATGATTTAAATTAATTTGGTTCTTCCGATTTGTAACTTACATATTTGTGATTTAATTAAAATTATTATTCCTTACTAATCGTATTAGTTACTAATCGTATTAGTTACTAATCAAATAACATTACTTCCTTTGGCATTGTTAATTTAAAATTGCGATATTACACACTCTAACCTGACCCACATAAATTATTATGGTATGAACAACTTGGAAAATGTAATTTATCAAGACAAACAATTAAGCTAGATTTAAAGAATAGCACGTTGCAGTTTATGAGTACTAAAATCCAGGTTATAAACCAGGCTTCTTAAAGCTTGAAGAAGGTCCTAAAAGTAACAAACAATGTAAGGATTGTATTTTTTTGGCGAAAACAACAGGAAATATTAGTTTGTATTTTCAATTAGTTACACTATGTTGTTTGTTTTAGAAAAATCATATTTTAAGCAACCCATAATTTTTTTATATTTATAGCATTTTAAATTAAATACATTTCTTTTCTCAAATTTAGTTCCTAATATTTATGTTTCACTATGTTATATTCTAAAAAAGTGAAAAATCATGTTTTAGTTTTCACATGTTACACTCTCACAATACATGTAACTGAATATAACATGTTATTTCATTCATTAGTGTGCACTTAATAACTTATTTACTTTCAATATGGTATCTCGACATATAATTTACATAACAAAAAATGTTTTGTTTATTTTATGTATTTCTATACATGATTGGACTTGTATGTAGTGCATGCTCAGAACTTTTACACAATTTTAACCCGTTAGCGGCGGGAATTTTTCATCTTAAAATTTTTAATTTTTTTCATATAATTATTTGTCTAAAACGTTTTCATAACGCAGAAAAATAGTTACCAAACGGAACCTTTCGCCAAACCATGTATTTTGCGAGATCAAATTGATAATTTTAAAGGTACATCAATAACAATGCAATCAGTAATTTTTGTCGAAATGATTTACTTTTTATTACTGGTACAAAGCAATAGATATTGTATTGACATAGTACCTCGGTTTATTTTGTTGTGTGGTATTTTAGAAAACAGGTGTTACATAATCCTACATTACATTTTGTGCACATTGTCCGAACTTTTGACTCACAATCGTCCCAAGCTCAAAGTCGTCTTAATCCTTGCTCAGTAGGAACAATAAAATGTAAAGGTTGATCATAACTAAGATCAGTTACAGGTAGAATTTTTTCATTGGACCTGGTCTTGATTGAGGTATTCCGTAGCGTTTTAGATACGTCTGAACAATCTTCCGCCGGAATTCTAGCTGTGACATTTTTGTTTCACATTTTATATAATATCCAGCATTCTGAACTGCTGCATCAATAATTAGCCATGTAAAAATAAAATTGGCCACCACCAACTTTTATCTTTAATGCTTATGCAATGTCAATTCACAAATTTACACAAATTTACACTTGAAGTGATTTTTTGTAGGATATATTATCCTTTTAGTATAATATAGTTTAGAAACACTAATTATGAATATTGACATTTTTATAAATGTTTTAATACTAGATGGTAATTTTTGCAAAATTCCCAAAAATACTATTTTATTTCCCATAAACGTACTTTTTTTTAAATGTTAAAATTTTGTATTGTTTCTTGTAGAAAATTATTTTGTCTTAATTTTGTTTATCTTAGATTTATTATGCAATTTTTTTTTACATTGTTGAAAAGAGCCAACTTTTGACATTTCCATTTACCAAAATAGTTTTTTTCTATTTGTGACGCAATTAATGTTTGTGTGGTAATTGTTAAAACAAAATCAAATACACAGAAACGTTCTCTGTAATTTCTGAACAAGAAAATGTATAATAGTATATACTTTATTAAAATGGATTAGATTATAGAGGTGTTTAAATGACAATGTGTTCGAGTAGTAAAAACGTACCTGCCAGTATAGACATTTCTAACTGCCAGATGGAGAGTTAAGGGCGCATATTTTAGTTAAATTCGGAACCTATTTATTTTGGTTTAGACCACCAAAGAGAGGTTTAATGTCTACTTTTGAATTTCATATCATTAAACTTATGCCAGGATATTCACATGTTATTGTTATGGTTGATTTTAACACAGATTTGACTTACTAGGTAACATTGATTTTCGCTACACTCAACTCACAACTATGTTTCATTCTTTAGATATGTCAATTTTTCCTTTACAGACAACTCACAACACTGGTATCTCTAGCACATTATTGGATCTCATAGCTGTAAGTGATATGAGCCTTGTAGTACATCATGGTCAAATATCGGTTCCTGCTTTATCAAAACATGATCATTTTTTTTGCGTTTATTTAGTAAGGAAATTTAAACACAATCAGAGTTTTGTTTACTATAGAGATTAGAGAATACAAAAAACCTTAATAACTTTGATTTCATTTCTGATATAAATGGTTTTCCAATCGAAGATATTATACGCACAGACGACATAAACTCTATGGTCTCTAAGTTTAATAGTCGGTTACTTGCAATTTACGATAAGAATGCACCGTTAATAAAAAATCGGATTTCTAAACTTCTAGCGCCTTGGATTCGTATGTTGATGAATCTGCGCGATACTATCTTTCGCAAAGCTAAACAACTTACCTGCCTTGTGATTTATCCAAATACCGGCGCTTAAGAAATAAGGTCAAGCAAGAGATAAGAAACTCAAAACTTAGATACACTACTTATAATGCTTTATCGACTGACAAATCATTGGCTCAAATGTGGTGCACTGTTAAGAAAGTAGGTGTCTGTAACGTAAAACCTAATTCCCCTGTATCTCTTGATCTTAATTTGTTAAACAGCTATTTTTCTGATATACCGGGAGATCTTACTGCAGCAATGCGTTTTACCAATAATATTAAATCAAGTATGGCATTCAATGTTTTGGGAAATTTTGTTTAAAATGTGTATGTATTTATGTATTTTTGGTTTAAAGGTTAAGTGGAAGAGAGGTCAAAATGGTATTACTTCACCTCATGAAAGAAAGATTATTATTATTATTATTTTTATTTTTATTATTATTATTATTAATAATAGTTTTATTACTTACTCAAGTACTATGTGAGGGTTTGCCATGGGAAAAGACAAACGTAAAATTAAAAATCAATTTAAGAAATCTAAAACTTCATGAAAGGTAGTAGTTCAATAAAAAAGTTAATTCCTTATTCTAAAAGTCAAGAAAGTAAAGAAAGTCTATAGGTCATCAGTTTGAACACTACAAAGAAAAGAAATGTCGTATCTCGTTGTACCGTATGGAACCACTCGGAGCTTAAGGGTTATCTTTAGTTCTCTAAAATTGAGTATTTTTTTATTTTTTATTTTTATTAATTAAACTGTAATTGTTGCAACGGTATTTTACTTTTGCTGTATTTATATTTTTTATTAAAATGGCATTGCAATAAGTTTTGTATGTAATAGCCCAGTCGGTATAGGTTACAACTACCAGTAATTTGCAATACGGCTGATTTTTTTTATAGGTACATTAAAGTATGTAGATTAACATAAAAAAAAGTTTACCAGTCTATCGATTGCCGAAAGTCGAAAAAAATCTATTATTTTTTTTTTCGATTATCCCTAATATTTCGAGCTGGGATGAAGATAGAGCAAAATAAAAAATACCACCGTATAGGGGATGTATTTTTCAACAAAACAAAGTCATGTGTATTTAATTCGTCCGAGCAATGGTTTGTCTAGAAAAAATCGATAATGCAGGTATGTATTTTGCAGGAGGGGAAATCACTAAAAGGGGACATCTTATTCATGTATGAAGTGTTGGCTCATTCTAAATTGGCCGAATTTTAATACATCGAATTGAAACTTGACGTAGGAGCTAAGATATATATTTTAAACATTTATGCTGAGTCTCAGCTTCTTATCTTGAATATGACCAGATCTATGAGTCGATTTCCATTATCGATTTTAGGAGTAACTTACCGGACCCACCAATTCATTTTAAACAGCTCCAGTTTAGAAACTTTTTAAAATATCAACCTGAAAGTTTTTTTACAAGTTAAATATATAGATTCAAACAAGATCAAGGAGTATAAACCTTTTTTATTATTTACTTTTCAAAGCACAAGTAACTTAAAAAAGTATAATTTTAGACCTTTTTAGATTTTTCATCAAAACGCTTGAGTTAATCGGCTGCAGATTAGTCAATTTTTTAAATATAGATTTTAAAATAAGTATAGCAAAAAAAATTGTATTTTTAACTTATGTACCAATTTTTAAATCGATATGTTAAAAAATTTCGAAAATGGAGTCGTTGAATCCTAAGGTGTTATAGTTAAAACGAGATAGGTAAAACAGAAGACTATTTTCAAGCGCCTCGTTTTTAAAAATAA
>JAGFPH010002417.1:142996-166023 GCA_018207615.1 Philaenus spumarius | reverse complement strand
AGTGATATGTATTTGAGAACCATTTCTAAATTGTAAATACCGGGCAATTATATTTCAGAATTATTTTGTGGGTATAAATTAAGTTCACATTAACAACTTGATCAATTGTTTAAAGTAAATTTGTATAGCACACATTACCTTATGAAACTCAATTCCGTACGTGTAATGCAATCAATTATGAGGAAAGGTTTTTAGAGAGTTGACGTTTTTAAACCCAAATATTTAGTCTTGAGAGTATTTTCTAAAATAAATTGCAGTTCTTAGAGGAAATACTTATTTAAAATTCATGTTAAACCATGTGACAACACAAGAAAACCTCAAAACCATTGGTACAAATAGTACATAATATTGACAACTTGCAAATAAAACAAACAACAAAACAGATGGTCCAATTTAATGGCTTTTTCGCTCTATTGTAAGATTTACGGTGAAATATGATCCTCATAACTTAGAATGAAAAAAAATTAGAATAACAATTACTTCAACTATGATATATCGAACAAAATAAAACTATGACTAATGTTTAAAATACGATTTTTGATTAAAAACCTTTAATTTTAAAACTTAATTAAATAAAACTGCATTAAAATAGAGTTAAATAAAGCACAATAGATTTACCTTAACTGATCCGGTTGAAGAACTGTTGGACACTGGCATAAGCTACGCTTAGCAAGGTGACGCAAAACCTGTTTATTGACTGGGATTCAAGCATTGGAATGCATCTATATTAACCTTCAATTTTTCTCTTTGTGTTCTAAAGGCTTGAGTAACCTTAGTCAACGCCTCAACATTAACCATGCCATCTTTTCGTAGATCATCTGGGCAGATATCTATATTAGACCATTTGTCAGCAAACAAACTTATACTCAGATTAACGTTCATTCCTTAAGTTAGTACTTCAATACAGCATATTTTGGGGGAAAACTCTTTGTATAAGAACAAAATAATGCTTCAAACACAGGAGGATTCAGTCTTTGCCCAAGCATATTTGTTTTGTTGTGTAGGTTAGGATACTCAACAACATAGGCTCCTTCTAATGAGTTATGTTCGCTATTTAGGTTAATTAACAACCTGCAACTCTAAGTTAATATTTGTTGTTTGGGTTTGGTTAGTTAACAACCTAGGCTCCTAGGTTAGTCTAAGCACAGGTGTTTTGTTGTGTAAGTTATGTTACTTAACAACATTAGACCTTTTCTAATAAGTAATGTTGGCTAATTAGGGTAAATTAACAACCTTCATCTACTAAGTTAATATTTTTTTTTTTATTGGTTAGTTAATAGGCCTTCTAGGTTAGACTAAGTATTTTCCTGTACACTACAACAGTTATACAATGTATTTTACATTATATTACTGTCGAAAGTTGGATCAATATGGCGTTGTCATCTGAGGTTAAGTTAGGTTATTTAGATGGCGTTGGTGAGAATGGTAGGTTACGTTATCATATAGTTTGGTTTATATCATTTTGTTATACACTATAACAGTTATATAAATATATTAAATTACGAGAGTTCGATAGATTAGGTTAGGCAAAGTTCGGTTTATATAATTTTAGAAACAGTTACCGTATGATATAGTTTACATTACGAGAGTTCGTTCGGTTAATATCGGCTAAGTTCGGTTTATAGAATTTTCTGCGCATGTGCAGATTGCGCAACATTACACCAGAAGTATGGCCTCCGTAGCATGCGGGAAGTGATTGTGCTTAGTTATCGACACAATGGCGACGTAAGTTTACTGGCCATGACCGCTCGTTGAACAACATTACATTTTCCTATAGTTAATCTGGAGGCTGTGTAGGTAGTCTTTTAGGTTAGAAAAAGATAAGCTGCGGGAAACAAGCAGAAAGGCGCTAAAACCTTCTAATACGTGTTTATTTTATGTATAAATAGTCATACTAGCTAATAATATCGATTCGAGTTCTACCAGGCAACAAAAATAACGAACGAAAGATAGTGGAAATAAGGTAAGATAGTAAAAAAGTAGACAAATGAACTACACAAATAGTTTCTTGTACATTTAGTTATTTATCCGAATATTTTTGGAAACATTTTAATAATGCGTTACTATATTGCATAGAATGCTTAAAATTTTAAAAAATCCTCCAAATAAAGTGTTCCACTCACTTACAAACACAACTAGGTTAAAATAGCAATAAAGTTTAACACTCAACTAGGATAACTTTTAATTATAAAAAGATTAATCTGCCATTCGGGCTATAATAATTTATTTTTATATTATGACAGTTCCTTCGATTAGGCTCGGCTAATTTATGTTTATATAATTTTCTTATACACTATAACACATCGTTGTATACACATTTTATACGAATTATTACTCCATACCATAATTTTGAACGCATACACTTATTTTTTCCGATCATCCCCACAGTTTGAGAATTTCCGAGGCACCCTGTATGTAGGGATGAAGTACATGTATTACTAACTATTTTAGAAAAATCCTACCAAATCCCACCACAAACACGGGAGTTATCGAATTTTGTCTGATCAGCCTCACATTTTTAGAATTTCCGAGGCACTCTGTATATAGGAATAAAGTACGTGTATTACCAACTATGTTAGCGAAAATCCTAATGAAATCCCACCACAAACACTTGAGTTATTGTATTTTGTAAATTTTGCCCCTTCAAACTTTCGGTTATGCAACCCGCACAACAATTGACTTACCTACCGTACACGAAGTTTGGTTGGCCCAGGACCAACCGTTCGGGAGATACGAGGTTCCTAGACACTACATCGTTATAGTTTCCCGATGGCAGCGCGTTCTGGTAGAGAAACTTCAAACTATCACTGCTAGCGACTCGGATAACGATTTCGATTCGGTCGGGTTATAACACATTTTATATAGGTAATTTGGGGTACAGCGAAGCCTAAGGTAAAGTTCGGTCAAGTCCGGGTTTTAGATCGGGTAAGATCAGCAGAAACAGTTATATAATGTATTTTACATTATATTACAAGGTACAGCGAAGCCTTACGTTCGGTTGGACTCGGGTAAGATCGGTAGAAACAGTTATATCATGTATTTTACATAATTTTACAAGGGTTTAAGTTCGGTTAACCTCGGGTGAGATCGGTAGAAAAAGTTATATAATTTATTTTACACTATATTACCATGGTTTAAAATCGTTCAAGTCTGGTTAAGATCGGTAGAAACATATATATATAATGTATTTTACATTATATGACAAGGGTTTAAGTCCAGTCAAGTCCGAGGTAAGATCGGCAGAAACAGTTATATATTGCATTTTACATTATATTACAAGGAATTAAGTTCGGTCAAGTCAGGGTTTTAGTTAGGGTAAGATCGGTAGAAACAGTTACATAATGTATTTTACATCATATTACAAGGGTTTAAGTTTGGTCAAGCCCGGGTTTTAGTTCGGATAAGATCGGTAGAAACAGTTATATACTGTATTTTACATTTTATGACAAGGGTTTAAGTCCGGGGTAAGATAAGCAGAAACAGTTATATATTGCATATTACATTATATTACAAGGGTAGAGTGAAACCTTACGTTCGGTTGGGTTGGGTTCGGGTAAGATAGATACAAACAGATATATAATGTATTTTATATGTTCTTTATCTGTAACCAATGTTCTTCCAGATATACATAATGGTTTTTAGTATATGTTAGAACAATATAGATCGACAAGGTTCGAAGAAACTTACTACATTGCATAACAATCGTTATATGTTTGGTCACACATTATATTATTATATGTTAAATTTTACTGTTATGATCTGACCGATGAACAACATATATGCTTATACACACACCCCAACAAGGTTTAAGATAACTTAAATTGCCGATGTCTTTTAATATTACCACTCTTAAGAATTATTTTTTTTTGCACCCTGTATATATATAAAGTGTTCCATACACTCAACGCTAACCGAATAAAGATAACTTAAATTGTCAATACCTTTTAATAATACATTCTATTGTTCGTATAAAATAATATCGCTTTTAAGAATTTTGGAACACCCTGTTTATAGGAGTAAAGTGTTCCATACATACTAACTGGGCTGAGATAACTTAAATTGTCGTAAACTTTTAATAATAAGTTATATTGTTTCTATAAATTAAATATTACTGCTTTTAAGAATTTCTGGCCATCTGTATATAGAAGTTAAGTGTTACAAACACACCCTCACACGCACTAACTAGGTTAAGATAACTCCGTTTTATCTTTTAATATTGCATTATATTGTTCGTATAAATTAAATATTACCGCTTTTACGAATTTTGGAGCATCCTGTATATATAGGAGGCTGCGAAAATGGCTGCGATATATCGACAAGATGGCGAACTAGATGGCGACGGATTATAAATTTAGCGCCGTCGTTTAACATTGAGGATACAATGCCGATTAAGTGCCCTACACTCTACTAGGGTGGGGGTGGGGTTGGGGGGTTGGGGGTGGGGTAGTCTATTTTACTTTTTAAACACCTTCAATTAATCCCTCACACATTTTTCGAAATTTTGAATTTTTCAAAATTTTATGGCTGGGGGTGAGGGAAGGGGGTGGGGGTAGGGTGGGGGTAAATGTTTATGTTACGTCCAATACAGCTCTTGAACTTAACCCCGTGCTCAATTTTCAAAATTTTCCCATTTTTCAGGAAATAATTTTTTTCGAACTTTTGGGGGAGGAGCCCCTGACCCCGGAGCACAAAATTTCATACATACACGCTCAAATTTTTAACACATATACGTGAATTTAACAACCCCCACTCCTCCGCTTAAGTCAGCAACGCATCTCAGACGTAGTCCCATAAGAGCCCATGTTACGACTCAAGGGGGGGCCATGTCTACTAATATAGTTAAATACTCATCAGAATGTTAACAAATTTGATTAGTCCTTGTCAGTAATTTTACTTTATTGAACACATAACAAATAAACGTTATTCCCAAACAAATATTTAAAAAAAACACCTCGTAAAACATGTTATTTTATTACTTTTCCTTTGTGTTAGTGCAATAATAAACTAGGCAATCTTTCAAAGCAATAAATAAAACAATCCCCTTTACAATGCTCAGAACAATTGAAATTCGTTATTGTGTCTCTATAGTTTGAGAATAACACAAATCTTAAGCAAAGTAAACTCTATTACCTGTGGGACTGCGGTAGTAGCTAAGGGATTGTGGCCTGTAATGTTTCTGAAGATAACCTTTGTTTAACTTTCTATTGCATAATAATAATAAAATTACACCTATAATTATATAATGTTGTCAAATATTTGGTCGTATATTACTATCTACATTTGTTCAATAAGGAAATAAATATAAAACTTAATGTGACTAATACAATCTACTTAAAATGTCTACTTTATTGTGTATATTTTTAATCAAGTAATTTAAAAAAAATCATATCCATACACACGATAATAATTACATAAATTATGAATTATATATTTAAAACTTTAATAAAACATTCACAGTGGAATAGTAAACGCTTGAAAGTAATATGGGAAATAAATGAAAATAAAAATAGATAAATGAATTGTATATCTATGATTAAAAGTCTAAAACAATAAAATTACTAAACCAATAATGTGTTTATATAACTATTACCTGAAAATTATTTCTTGTAAAATCACTCCTATAATTTATACTGTGCCTTATACGTATGTAAATTTTGTTTCGTTAAATTTATGTAACATCTAGGTTTCTAGTTCCTACCTGTTATTGTTTTTTTGTTTTTTTTAAACTAAATATTAAATAGGTGACTATAAATTAAATTATACCATAACCGATATGATAAACTTGATCTTTTATTTAGTATTTTTTTAAATTTAAAGCCTAATTGGTTTTGATTTTGTACGATTATTAATATTTGTTGTAGCTATAAATATTTTAATTTCAAAAATACTATTGGTATTATTGGTTCATAAAATACATTTGTCGACATTAAGGTTACAGAAGTGTTTTATTGTTTAGTTATATGTTAACTAATAACATCATCAGTTCACGAATTAATTTAAATATTAGGATATTCATTTTATTTTTATATACATTTTTTATTCAGTTTATAACTGGTTTAAATTTACTATTAAATATGTAACCAATATATTTGTATACTTTTTTAAATAAATTGTTTATGAGATTTGCCAAATATTAGGAAATACGTTTAAAATAATATTCTTAACAAATACGGTCACGCATTATCAGATTGCGATATTTTTCTGATATTTATGTGTTTTTTTTAATACATAAATATCATTCATTTTCTATGTTATGAAGATATAAAAGCAAACAATGGTTCCAAAGAGTTAACAAGTTCCCCTGGGTGTGATAAGTATCAACTTCCTGTACCGTATAGGCAGTTACAGTATGTTAACAAGTTGGGTATAACTAGTGATGTATGAGGTAGTACTATTAGAAATTATAATCATCTGTATTGAGCTAATATGTAATGAACTATTAACATGTAACTAAATAACTTTATTTTGTACTATTTAAAAGAAGAGAAGCAAAATGATAAACTTATTCATTTAAAATACAATTACGGTTAGAAGTTTACATTAGACGTAAACATTATTTATATAAGGTGCCTATCATTTCTTAAGACTTTTAAAAAAAAAAAACGTGTTCTTACGTAGCCATATCATTCCTAAACTTAATAATAAAGTTATATATAACAATGAAATGTATGTCAAACATAACAGCAATTATTTACGCATTTAATTTAGCATGAAAATTCAAGAAGTAACAAACACAAAATAATGCATATATAAACTAGTATTCTCAAACACTTTGATAAACGAATACAAGGTTAATCTCGTTTTCATACATATTAATTTGAACACAAATTTGCCTTGTTGTAAAGGTTTTAAAATTGTTAACAATATCGGACTCTTTTTAAATAAATATGTTAATTTGTAAAAAGAAATCGGTTGGATCATTTTTAATTTTCTGTTTATAGAACACGACAATACACTTATTCCATTTAAAACGTGAGAAGGTTGTATTAAAGATATTTAGCGATTTTATAACATTACATATTTCGAGGTGAAGGGCCTCTATAGTTCAACTTAAACTCCCTAACTAGGGCAGGGCACCAATAGGTGCAGAAGATAACAAGTGTAAACAAATAAAAATATTTTTCAAATTATATACAACACAATTTCAATACCTCAATCTCTATTTTATTATAACATTATTTGAGTTATTTTACCATTTTAATGTAAAGGTAAGCAATAAAAATGAAATGGAATGTAAGGTGTGTTAGTTATAGTATATTATGCAAGAATTTATATATAATTGTATATAATCGTACGACACTTTGGGACAGTATAAAGTACAAAACATTTATTTAGCAGCTTCAGTATATTTACTTTTAATATTAGTTTCCCTCATTTTATGTGCTGAACATCTCTTACAAACACCTTTTACAATAATGTGAGTTAAAATAATGAAGATTGAGTACACTTATTTATAAATCTGAATTTATATGTATAGAAAAAAACAGTTGAAAGAATATCATAAAAATTTGTTTATTTAAATTAAATGTACATTAAAAAAATATAAGATTTATTGTCTACTGTAGTTTTCTTAGTAAAAAAGTATTTTTTTAAGTTAGTGTTTGTTTTTTATTGTCCTATTTGAACTATAAATGTATCTTTATAATTAAATACTCTACATGTTAAATTTAACACGTTTATGGGTTATACCTATTTCACAAAGTTAATCTTGTAAAACCATAATGAAAACAAGATGTTTGTGTCCGAAGTTTGCGGATTGAGTCAGATATCTGAAAATTACAGTAGTTACAGATCCGGGACCAAATTTATATTTTTTATCAATTTAAACATAACTAATTTTTCTTTACACCTTAATTTAAAGCCCTACATATTTCAGCTGTGTTTAATTCAGCGGGTAATCCGAAACACGGATGAAATCTTTAATAACACGGACTTATGGCAATATGAACTCTTCATTATTTTAGCTATTGGAATGCGCTCAGAAAGTGCTATGAACGTTATGTGAATCACGCTGTATGTGTAACTAAACTTAATTAGAAGCAATATGTTACACATCAGAAACAAAATATATGTACACAAAAACATAATTTAAAACATACCACCATTTTATTAAAAAAACGTAATACATTAAGCCAAGTTATAAAGCTGTAAGAAAAATACTTAAAATGGAAAAATCAATGATTCTAAACATAATTACTAACCCTTGCTAACAACTTATAAAACTCTAACCCCTACCAACCGACTTAATGCAATCCACCCCATCCCTCTTTCTGTAACTTTTTAACGCTGATTTACAACTGTCTCGTGAAAGCAGCTTATGTACAGCGCATAAATCTTTGATTTATAACCTTTTTAAAAATATTTTATTTAAGTTATGATACATATACTCAGTGTTTTAATGTTAAGTATACAGTTTTTAAAGATTCTGTCATAGTTTTGCTTTGACTTTAGTAAAGGTCAAAGGACCACTGAATCAATTGTAGGTTATTCGTTTATTTATAAAGGTAGGAAAACCCTACCTACAAGGATAAAGTACTATGGTTTTGTAACTATTCTTCCGTCACTTCCACTTTCCACCAATTAAAAAAAAAATAAAAATATAGTATTGACATTGAAACGAATAGGTATATAAGATCAATAATTGGCAGCATAACTCGCAAACATAGAAACCAAACTGAATAATAAAATCCCTAACCTCAAAAACAAGAAACAAAAAACTATAGATAAAAAACCTTAAGTTTATTGATCTACTCTTATGTACATTTCGATGTCATAGTAATCCTTCTTCAGAGTAATGTTTAGGCCATAGTATTTACGTTTTATGTAGTAGGCCAAAATAAAAATGAATAAACTAATTCTTATTGAGACTTTAAAGCAGTTTGAGGTTAACAACTTAATTGAGTGTTTTATTATATTAACTGATGCTTTATGATAAGCACGTGTTTAAAAGTAGCGTTTTAATACAACTTTAAATAGGCAACGACTTAATTCAAAAATCTAATCACAGTATGAGACATATTAAAATATGTAAGGTGTATATGCCAACATTATTTTAATAAGTCGATATACTCAATAATTATCAATTAAAATATGGATTATTATAATTATTATAGATATTAAAATTATAATTATACATTATAATTTATTACTTGAAGTAAGGTTGACAGCTTTGGGTAAAACTTTCATAGAAGCAAGCCTTGATAATAAATAAATCATTTAAAAAATTTTGAAATATTCAAATTCCTGGGACATAACGCTTCGAGTTTTAAAGTCAGTATCATGTTACTTGTGTACACCAGTTACAAGAGTTGAAAGTGTCCTCATGAATATATTAAATTAAAATAAAGATTGCATAAGTTCCTTTGTAAATACGAGTTTTAATTTGGTGCACTACTCAGTTTAATTAAGTAATTAATAAGTTGACAGAGTTATTTATATTGTTTAACTAAATGATTATGTTTAGGAAAATAAATGTTGGTAAAACTGAACAACACATTCAGCATATTTTTACTTATTTACACTTCCATTGATTATTGTTCGTAAAAATATGTTTATCTGTGATCTGTTTATCTGCTGGTAATTATTATGATAGTTGATATTTTTAGCATATATATAATACTAGCTGGCGCGATACGGCTTTGCACGGATAGACAAATCAAAGGTAATTGTAAATTTATACAAAACTTACATGGATAAATTTACTATACTATGTATTTATTATGGGGATTTTTAGTAACTTTGACCCCACCCCCTAAACCCCTAAAATTTAGAATCTTTGAAACAAATTCTTATCGAGCACCTAAGGCCCTAGAAGAAGCGACATACTAAATTAAATTCCAATCCGTTCGGTGGTTTTTGAGATTTCGTGATGAGTGAGTGAGTAGTATTTGGATTATATATATATAGATACAAAGATACAATACTATTTTTGACAGATCTCGTATAAGGATATCAACTTAAAGAATCGTCAGTCAGCTGAAGAAAAAAGTAAATAATAGTAATAATAATAGGTTAAGGAGATAACTAGTGATATCAATGTGAGAGAGAGTTTTCTTGTAGTAAATACATTAAGTAGGATCAGATTTACTGTATGAAGTGTTCTGTATTTATAAGTGGCATTTGTTTTGTATCGTTACCTTTCGATGGAAAGTAATTTTGCCTGACATTAAAATTCCAACTAATATGATTAAACTTAATATTTTTCAAAACTGTATTATTACTTACATTTCAAAACTTTTTTTATATATTTAAATACATTTTTTAAAATTAAATTCACGAACTTGCAAAAATGATAAAAAGCTATTTAGTTTGATAGAATTTCATAGTTTTAAGTAAATGTTTAAACAATATATGCGGATAATTTAAAAAAAGTAATTGATATATTTGTAATGATCGCTATGATTTATGTAATTATAATAAAAACATATTAATACATATTTATAAACGCATTAAAAAAGGAATATTTAATCAAAACTTCAAAATTATAAACAAGTAGGACTGTCGATGTGGAATATCATGTATACATTATGTAGAATAGTATATATAAACCACACGTGTTCTGTAATTAATTTCTTCAAACATCAAATAATTAAAATTGTATAAGTTGTCTGGAAATGGTAATCCAATTAAAAGAGTCAACAATAAAATCGTCTAATCATAAAGAAAGTATAAAATAATTGAAACACTATGTTGGAGAGACTGAGGAAACGTCAAAGAAGGGGTAAAATCGCTATTCTAATACTATTTTCACTTTTACGTCCCTTTGGATCGCATTAATTCGATGAAAAACTTAGTTTAGTAAATATTCACAAAAGGAAGTTGTGGTGATGTTAGTTGCCTAAATTGTTCAGGCGATGTTGAAGGAAGAGAAGCAAGATTTCTGCTTTAATTGTTCCCATTTGGTTTAAATATACCTAAACTATTGAAGCAAATAATAATTGTACGTAAATCAGTTGAGATCTGTTTTACCCTTACTGATAAGTAAGTAAGTAAAAAAACACACATTATTGTTTTGGTTTTTATTCTACTTCATTAAGTTTACTTTACATAAGGCACGCTATTCTTGATTAAATAGTTGACCAATCTTTACATAATGTAATTTTAATAAATTTTCCTGTTATTTTTGTACATATTTAGAACATATTTCTCTAAATAGTGTCTTTGTAAAGATAAAGTGTGAAGTGTAAGACAAAGTTTTACTGTGTCAGTGAATTTTTGTATTTTTATGACCCTTACTAATGTCAGATTAAATCCTATTTTATCTTTATAGGACAGCGTAAAATAAAACTTAGTAATCGTTACTACGTACTAAATATAAAAAGAAATTACTTGACTTGTATTTACTTGTTAATAAAACTTGTTATTGTATTTTTATAGCAGTAATAAACAGTATCGCCATGCCTTAATGTTGACTTCTTATTGAAATATAACCATTACATTAAATAATAATTAACATTTTTTGTTTAAATATCATAATATTATTTGATTATGGTATTCGGATATTTACGTTATACGTTGTATCATGAAGCCACGAGAGCATTAAACATTCATACTTTTTGTTGAATCTGATAAGGTACAGGTTTTTAGGCACGAGTAAGAACTGGATTGACGAGGCATTGTTTTATCTATTTAAAGTATCCTTGACAAATAAGATACAGTATTTTTTTATTTAAAACAAAATTTGGAAGTAGTTTTAATACAAAGTAGCGGGGTTTTTTAATAGTATGTATACTTTTTGAAACATTTCCACGAAATATATGGTAGAATACATGTACAATAAATTCCACTTAAAAAAACACATTTTTTTACAATTATACAATATCTTTATGACCTATTTTATCGGTTTAAAAAAGGTGAGTTTTAAAAATATTGTGTACTTAAGTTGTTCTTCTCTAAATCCATGTTAAGTTTAAGTTAATAAATATTAAAATGGCGTAATATTTTATAACTAAACATTAAACTTAAATAGTAAATGACTTATTAATCTACATAAATGGTCGTAAGTAATGTACTTATAACTTATGTTATTCTAATATAAAATACTTATAACAATTCTTTAAAATATGAATCCAAATGGGTTATGCTATTTTTCTATTGCTATTAAATAAAATATATATTGTGGGTTAGGATGTTTATAATCAGAGGATGATGAATCTTTTTCGGGGATATATTGGTGAATACCAATATTCCAAAAGAATTAAATAATACTATTAATTAAAAAACTAAATGAATATATTCAAGCATTTAATCCAAGTCACTGTTATTATAAAATCGTTGCACTGAAGTCAAATATTGTTTAATAAGATTAAAACAGGCATTAGAAACAAAAGTGGAAACGATTATGTTACAAATCCCATACATCGTGAGATAATAGTTGGTCTACGTGACAAAACAGATGGACAAAATAAAATGTTGAGTGTTTTTAAGTTACCTTTCACATGGAAATGAAATCCCAACAAATTACTAAACCGATGTTGTTTTCGCAAGTTTTCTAAAACAATAGACCCAACCAGAAATTACTAAGAACGCGTTTAGCCAATAAGAACAAGATTTTGAAAAGAAAAAAAAGAAAAATTGGGAAATTAAATCCAGAAATTACGGTTTTATAATTATAACTCTTGATCTATCAACAATTGAACACAAAAGACAAATCAACATGGATAAGTTAAATTTTACTTTAAAAATACAAAAGTCAGTCACCAAGAAAACCATTTTTAATCCAGTATAAAGTAATATATAATAGTTCATATGGGAATCTACTTACAATAAATCCGGAGGTCATCCCAAGATCACCAAAGGATAGAGGATAGTATAAATTATGTACTGAAAGTGAAATCAATAGTTAATTACATAAAATTACTAAAGTGCATATTTAATGCAAAATGTATGTCAAACAGGGAGACCTTAAATAAAAATAAGAGTAAATTAAAAATTTCTTAAATTTATGTTAAGACAGATATCGAGGTAGATCCATTAATAAAAATTAAATCAGATAATATTGTAATAAATATAATATAATAAATTCACATTTAAAAAAAATATAATTTTATTTATTTCGTGGGCTTTTCTTTATAGAAAATTACTCGCCAAGGATTATAAATTAATTTCTAATATTCAATTGAAAGGAGATTCCATTGCAATTTAATAATATTAATTTAATGCCATAAACTGCTTATAAAGTTAAGGCTTTAAAATAAAGAATTACCTTACCATAATTCACAAATTTGTAATTAAAATATTCATTATGTTTTGTTATCAAATTTTAATATAGACTAAGTTTTATATATTAAATAGAAGACTGCATAGTCGTTAATTAGTACAGTTTCCCATAGAAACATTGTAAATTAAATTTCATAGTTATCAAAATATTATAAGAAGTTAGTTAAGTAAATTCATGGTAAAATATCATTAAGTTAAATTTTTAAAAATAGTCAATTTTAATATAATAATATAAAGAAAATTAATATTAAATAATGTAAAGTACAATTTTTATTTCAAAGTAGTATCACGTAAATTTAACAGTTGTTAGTAAATTCAATAAAAAATGTAAATGTTATTAAATTTATAATATTGTATCTATCAAGTAAATTACACGATATTTAAAATGTTTTACATTTAACTATGCACTTGATACAAATTCAAAACATCTCTGAAGATTTTCAACTATGTGTCTTACGTCACTTTCTTGTCATGATAAGGGAATATAATCTGTTGGAGCCCACAAATTAAAACTGTTTACCATCCTATATGGCGAATAAAATAAACTCCATTTTGGAGTTAGAGTTTGGATACTTAGAGTTTCATTCATAGTAAACCATGGCAAAATTAAATAATTATAAAAATGAATTACGTTCTAATTTTTGTAAAAAAAATAAAAAATAATTTTTTTTTTGTTAATACATTTCAATTTATTTGTATTTAATTTGTTAATTCCTTTAACATAATTACACATAGTATTAATTTACTTACACCAAGTATTAATACATAAACAAAATACATGTATTAATTTTTTTTATAAAACTTAGGTTAGTTTCATATTTATAATTTATTTTCATTGCATTTTTTTGTCAGCCGATAATGTAATTAACATGTTCATTCTCCGTGTTTCAATGGTATTCAAGTATGGTAACTTTAAACAGGTAGATTTATTTATGAAATTACATTTACTGTGTGTATCCGATAAATGTATTTCCGCAGCAAATCAATGTACACAATATTTCGTCAAAAACCCTATATAATTTGTATTTTAACTTTGTGCATTATTCGATTCATAGGAATTTCATTTCTCCTGTCTATTTCGCCATGCAATTGTATTGTAATAAATCCACATATATGTCAGGTTTATTTTAAACTCTGTCAAACCATATCAGATACGTTAAGCAAATAATACAACTAGTAACTACTAACTTGTTTCTATATTACTAAATAATAATAACAAATTTAGTATAGTCAATTAATTACTTTGATTATTATTTAGTTATTTAATCTAACATAGTTTAAACTTATATTTTGACTTTCTCGAAATCGAAAAATGTGTATAGACAATCAATCATCATTTTAAACATTTACATTCAAACTATGTATAATATAAGCTTGGCCTAAAATGATAAACAAATAATAATATAGGTTGATACAGCTGGCATTGAATTTATGTACTGCCACAAGCCGTGCAAACCACTACGCTTGAGTTAGTAACCGCAAGGCTCTGGGTACCCTAATTTATAGCATGAACTATGAACTCAGTGTTGCACCATAACTTAATTTCACAATCCATGTTTGAAATACACCGAGTAGTAATACTTTTAAATTGTTAATATATTTCACCTCTTTTGAAGTTGATGACTGTGACCAGCCAGTTTTTATAAAACCTGATTTACGGCACTAGTATGTAAAAATGGAATATAAATTATATAATTACGATATCGGCAATGTATAGTAGGTTTTACGAAATGGAACTTCATATTCAACCGCAAGGACTAGGTATTAGGAAAAGCGTGAATGTATATGCATTCAAAATATTTGCAAACGTAGCATAAGTATTTTCAGAAACAATAACTCATCAAAATAATTACAATTATTTGAATGTATTGTTTTATTAATACGGACATTATTCTCACAATTTTAATAAATTTAGATGTCCTTAAAAAACAATAAACTTACATATTTGAAGAGAAAAATAAGTGTAAAATTAAATTTGAATATTTTTCACTACCTTCAGTGATGCGAGATCTACAATAAATAAAATGTTTCTATAACTAACATAATTAGAATAAAGTTAATTATATTACTAAAAGAAAATAATAACTGATATTAATGTTTGTACATGATAATATTTTTGTTTCATATTAATATATAATTTTATATAGGTTTTATTTTAAAATGTAAAAAAAAATTATTATTATCAGAAAACAATTCTATAACAACGTAAATATATTAAAGTAAAAACCAATATAGTTTTTTCATTTGTAAAGAAGTATAACTGTTAAAAATCTTGTGCACGTTCGATTATTAAACTAACTTAGTATAAATAATTAAATAAAATTATCTTTGTTTCAATATTGTTTATTAGTTATTTTATAATTCTTTAGTACCAACATAAGAGTTTATAACACCAAGTTCAAAATTCAAAAAAACTGTTCGCTATAGAAAAGGGGAATATTTTGAGTAGCCTAGTATCAACCACCAAAAACTAAATTTTACAGGAGAGTGCATTTAATGTACATAATAAAATAGTTACTCTATAATAATGATATTGTTTTACATTGTTGTTTATGTTCTTTGAAAACATAGTAAATGGTACTACAAACTTGAAGGTACTTCAAAGACGTTTACAAAGTGACCAAATACACTTTTTATACAGAAACATGCAGGTGTCTTGTTTGTATTCCAAAATAATTCAAATATCTATGTTTGATAGCAAGAAACTTTTTAACAATGTACATTTTTTAAATTAAACTACAACTTTGGTTAATACAAAAAAAAAAGATATTGTCACGATTGATATGCTATAATTTTATTTTAGAATTACAAAAATATATAGCAATTAAAAAAGTTTTAATTTCTTAAAACATTAATGTTCTCAATTTAATGCGCAGACCTTAAGTTAAGTCTGTGCTTAAGTTTTCTCATATAATGTGAATGTGAAAAGGTAAACAAAGAGTTTTGACGAATTTTGATTAGTTACTTATTCTTTAATCAGAATGGGTGTTAATAAAGGCATCTTCTTCCTCAGGTAAAATATTTATGACAAATTAACTTTCATTTTCGATGTCACCTACTAAGGGTCTGTCACAAACTTCTCTGTACAACTGAAGTTACATTTCTAGCCATTTACTGTACTTAAAAACATGCTTTGAGAGTTTGCAATCTACATCATACATTTTTTTGGTAGTTGACTTGTACTCCAACAGCTTTAATAGCCATAGTAGATTTGTTTAAATGTTTATGAAATCCTTAACTTATGCCGTTATTTGTTTTGCAGTTCCTGTATCAACGTTGTAGGCAAGTTCACCCCAACAAATGCTTTGCCTTTATAATGCATTACGTTATAATAATGTCTTATAACAATGAATAATAATAATTATTATTATTAATAAAGCCTTTATAATAATGTTAAAACGTGAAGGGTTGCAATGTCTTTTCCTTGCCTTCTCTGGACTGACCCCTTCAATATTCTTTTACATATGTAATAATATTCTACTTAACAAAGTAACTGAATATTATTAATTTATATCAGCAAAGCATACTGAAAAACACAACTAAATTAAATGTAGTCTGCTTAAGAATGTAAAACAAAACAACACTGTCATGGAGCAATTTAGAAAACCGAGCTCTTTGATCGGTTATAAATGTATATGTCCACGTTTGAGCAGAAGAATCTTTGTGATTTTGAGGTTTTAAAACTAAATCAATATGTCAACATTAAAAACTAAATACTCCTGTTCATTTATTATATAATATAAGTTTTTAGTGATGTAGTAAGTGTAGCGCATACTACAAACTACCAGAATTATTTGTTATTTATTTTTGGTTTGCCAACACTATGTTAAATTGTCTTTGATACTATGCTACACTGTATTGTTTATATTTTACTGCAGTGTTGTAGAATTTGTACTTTAATATTGATTTAAATAAATATTATTGTTTGTATATATAATACATGTAAGCAATTAAAATCATAATTGTGTATGTTTTTCTTTTTTTTAATAGGATACTCAAAATTTGTTTCTATCATTTAAATATACTTAGATTAAAATATTTTATTTAAACGATATATCGTATAATGTTTGGTGATAAATTTGTTGCTTAAACAACATTGATACTTCTTCAATAGTCATTTAATTTAAAGTAGTAAAAACTTGCTTTTGTGAAATATTGTTAAAAGTTTAGTTCCTAATTTATGAATAGTTTGTGTCAAATCTAAAATGTATTATTATTATTGAAATTTCAATACTTAGTAAGACCTAAAGTTGATATTGATATGTTTATAAATGGTAATATATAAATCGTTGAACAGCGGGAAATATGCAACATATTAATAAAGGTTAATTAATAGTTCTTCAGTTCAAATTATTACAAGAATGAACTAATTTTTGTCAAAATTTAAAATTGTATGAAATTATTCAAAATTCAAGAGAATTTATTTAAATAGTAAATTTATAATAAAGGTTAAACGCAATCAATAATGAAATCGAAAATTCGGAAAGTTTATTGTAATTAAAAAAAATCACTAGGAAATAGGAGCAGCGGCATTTACATCTTTTTATTATGCCTTAAATGGTGCAACACGTTGTATTCCATACAGTTTAGCCCTTCAAAGTTAAATTAATAAAAATTTTTGGCAAAATAAAAGCTATATATTAAATACATAATGTTGATATAACGTCTCTAGTTAAAATTTCCTCTATTTTAGTAACATAGAAAATTGCTCCAACCTGCATACAAATTTATAAATTAACCTACATTAATATAATCAGTGCTTGTTTTTCTATAAAGATTACTGCAATTTAGTAGTTAAATAGTTCAGTAGGCTACTATTATAGCCTCTTCTGTTTTTCATTTTGTATGCAAACAGTTTTATTTAAAAATATAATTTATTGATACCGATTGATTCTGTTTATGCAAGATTCCAATTTAATAATAAAATGTTAACTATTAACTAAACAATTTATACATAACAAAATTACTGTAGTTTTCAAAGTGAATGGTTTTAGTTAGAACTATACATATAACTTAGTTCATAGAACTCTGTCTGTTATAGGGAAAATACTGCATTGCGGAGGAAGTGATTGAGATTTATTATGCATATGGTACTCCTTACAAGACATCCTTGAGCATAACACTTTTTTAGTGTGCGATTTTTTCTTAACTAAATTTATAGTATAAATGTATCAATGGTACTATAATATTATCTTCCTCATTGTAAAAATATATTCAATGTTCTCATTAAAATATTATACAAATATAATATTAATTTTTTATAATACAGTCTCTTTAAAATGATATAATGGGAAGCGGAAAGCAAAACAAAATGTTTTTGTGAATTTTGTTTAGTATTTTTATATGCAAGTAGAACTTTTTCTGATTAAAATAATGTATAATAGGTGCACTTTATAAAAATGAGTATTTCATTATACAAATGTGCTTCTGTAATAATATTTTCAGATATTTTACGAGTGCAGTAAAATTGATGTGCCTGTCAATACCTTGTTATATTATATGCTATGTTTTTTTGTTGTTCTGTTGGCAATAAAACACATCTGTGTTCATTGCTTTCTGTAAAATTATTCTCATCTCAGTTGTGTTTTAAAAGTATAAAAACATAACCCAATTTTCAGTTTGTTTTGATATGTGAGTTGTGTATTTACTAGCGTGTTATTGAATAGTGATATATAATGCCTAGACTTAGAAATATAATAGTAAAAAAGGTAAAGGTATTGGTGGCAGAAAACAACATAGTCAAACTGCTGAAACAATTTTATAATCTAGTTCTTGTTCTACTCCAAACAAGCCTAACCTGTCTAAAAATCAGTCTAGTTCATCAAAGAAGTTAATTCTTATAGTTATTATGATAACTATGCCCTAAAATATATTATAACCATGATAACTTTATATATAACTTTATTAATTGTGCAAAGTACAATAGCGCAAAGTTGGAAAATATAAAAATCATTATAATAAGTCTTATATCGTAGTTTAGATTTAATAAATAGCAAGAAATAAAACAATCATTGGTTAAGTGCAAGTGAAAGAGAAATTATCAAATCATTTATGGAATTCGATTGTGTCTATTTTGTACGTTTACAGACTTTGAGGTAATAATAAATAAAAATCTAATCATATGCAGATAATAAATAAAATAATATTAATTTAATATTAAAGATGAATCTTTACTAACATATAATCAATTAGATTAGATTGTTTTATAAGAATAAGATGATGCAGTATGTAATGAAATTCCTATAATAAAATTAGAAGGAGCTCTATTTTATTGAATAATGCATAATATAAGCTTAACTCATCAATATGTCATAAAGTAGTTTCATGATTATTAATACTTTGAAATAATTAATTTTATTAACATAATTTGTGTTATTAAGATTTTAAAATTAATATTACGATTAAAATTAATTAAGATGATATAGTTATAGTTTACAATTTAGTTTATTTATTTATAATTATAGAAATTAACTACTTGAATACATTTTTGTTATTAAATAAGAATCAAATCCTTAGGGTTTAGTTTAGTATTTCATATTGTTTGTTATTATAACTAAAGTTGCAACTTTAATAAAACGCATATCCGCTAGTTTGTAAAGTTTTTTTTAATACTATTATTTAAATAATTTAATAGGAACAAGTTATTAGGGTGTAGCGAGGGTAGTTCATATTGTGTAAGTTATTAAGACAGATTTCCACAAAAAATTTTTTTTAAATTAATTAATAAATATTGAAAAAGTAAAATTTTTAAAATTTGTACAATTATCTCTATTAATATTTATATTTTAAATGATTATCACATTAGCTTAATCGTTATAATACTATTCAACATAATATATATAAGTTTTATATAAATAGGTAAAATTCCATAAAAAATAATTATTGGAATTAATTATAAAATGTGTTCGGTAAATTATATTCTTTATCTTTAATACAACTTATGAAACGTCTCTGAATTAATATCAACTTAGGGGTTAAAGCTCCTCTCGTACCAAGCTAAATTGATTAGTTAATAAAATCTGGTGAAAGTCCCCAATTTAGAACGTATCATACTATTAAACATGACACGCCTGATCTTCGGTAAAATAATCAATAACGTTACATGGTGAATCAACAACAAATAAATGACATTATATGCAGCAGGTGCATATTACACAAACAAATTACCTTACTGTAACATACATGTTTCTGCTCTCATCTGATTATTGGTGTTCCAATTAAATAACTGTTGTGTATTATAGTTAGTTTTGTACAATAATATACTGTAAATCTTGTATATGCATCTGCCAAGTTACCTCAACAACATGTTACCTTGTAACATCTTGTTAAGACAATTGTAAAAGTTATTTCTTAATCAAATTTGAGTTATGTATTGATGTTATGTAAAATAAAGTTGATTTTAAACTATAAGAAAAGATAAACTGGGAACTAAGAGGCAGACTGGGATCCATACCTCGCCGTTATTACAAAAAGCGGTAACTTTCCCTGTTATCATTTATTGTTATTTTTTGTTAAAACTCTTATGATGTATGTTTTTCCTCATGTATTTTACTTATTTTCTGTTTATGCCATTATAAAGAAATGGTTTTGAATGTATTGTGATATTCTTTGCATAGATACCATTAACGACAAAATGTAAACATTATATATATATATATATATATATATATATAAAGATTAGGTACCATTTGGCTGCCTTATATGGCACGATTTGCATTCGATTTGGCGGCTGGTTCTAAATGGAAGCCGTATACGGCCGCCAAATTGCAGACCCTGTTATTCTGTCTTATAATGATGATTAATGACGAATAAAATTGATTTGTATTGGCAGTCAAATGGGACCCTAGTGTATATTTTTAGTTCCAAAAAGTTATGTCTTGGAGTGCTAGCATCGCTACGGTTCACAAGTGGATATTCATTTTATCAATATTTGGCGCAAATCTGGCGGCCGAGGTCTGGCAACGCTGCAATGAGACACTGCATCCTGTTTTAACGGATGTGGCTCGAAGCTCTGTCTCTCGTTTGCAGGAACTCCTGATTATTTCCTTATTTTGAAAAACTCTGCCTCTAAGGTTGTTTTTATATTGGATTTTTATTGACTAAACGATGGTTTCTGTTTCTTTCTTTCGAATCATCGCTCTTCTTTTTCTCCGCGGGTCTGTGTAGCTGTATAAACATAAACTATATGAAATAAATACAGGAAATAACTATCAGTATATTACCTGCTTTTTAGTCCGTCGTGTGACTTCTTTGATTCCCCCTTCAAAAAGTCGGATTGATTTGAAACCTTGAACACTTATAAAGGACCTACGGCAATGCAATATTAATTTAGTTGGGTGTAGTAAGTGAGCACTGATCATGGTCCTCAGAACACGAGGTGATTTTCACCCCCTTCAAAAAGTCGGATTGATTTGAAACTTCGAACACTTATAAAGGACCTACGGCAATGCAATATTAATTTAGTTGGGTGTAGTAAGTGAGCACTGATCATGGTCCCCAGAACACGAGGTGATTTTCACCCCCTTCAAAAATTCGGATTGATTTGAAACTTTGAACACTTATAAAGGACCTACGGCAATGCAATATTAATTTAGTTGTAATAACCTTTGTAATGGTGTCTCATTAATACTTTCATGTTCTTTTAATCACTTAGCAGAAGTTTTAACAAAAAGCTACTTTTAGTGATTTTGCTAATATGTTTTATCAAGACTTTTGTTTGTTAATGTCATAATTACGGTTTACACTAATCTGCAAACCAAACATTTCCTTTTAAACAAAATGTTACAGTAGAAATTTCAAACAGAGACTTAACCGGGCTAGAGGGTAGGAGATAAGCGGCGGAGCCCTCATCAATGCTGATCTAAACTAACTGTCAACATACCCTTTTTCCCCCTCTGGTTATTGTTTACATAGTTGGATTGAGTTAAAGGTTGGTGACAAGAATTTCAAGTGTGAGTAGGAGATGTCGTTACTCCTCAGACAGGTACATTAACAGCCACAGGGTGACAAAAAGTTAGTTGGCGGTTTGTTGAGACCAACACTGACGAGAAAAATCGGCCGCTCTGCCTCCCTCGTGCCCGGCTGGCACTCTATTTAAAATTCTATTGAATTTCCTATTTTGGTATTTTTGCAAGGTGTTTTATTAAGACTAAGTGGTTTATACTATTCAATATTAACGTTTTATACCAATCTGTAAATCCAATATTTCCTATTACAATTATTAGATGTTTAAACTAATATTATGGCAGATGTTACTTTGAAAAAACTGTTTAATTAGAACGGAAATGATTTTTCAACCTTATTTAACCGCAATTAAAATTTGTATTATGTGTTACTTTTAGTTTTATACTAGCGTTTTATAACAATCTGTAAATCCAATATTTTTTACTCAATTATTAGCTGTTTAAACTAATAGTATGGTAGATGTTACTTTGAAAAAAACTGGTTTATTAGAACGGAAATGATTTCTCAACCTTATTTAAAATTAATTAAAGTCAGTTTTATGTATTACTTTGAGTTTTATACAATATTAGCGTTTTATAACAATCTGTAAATCCAATATTTTTTACTCAATTATTAGCTGTTTAAACTAATATTATGGCAGATGTTACTTTGAAAAAAAATATTTAATTAGGACGGAAATGATTTCTTAACTTTATTTAACAACAATTAAAGTTCGATTTATGTATTACTTTTAGTTTTATACAATATTAGTATTATATACCAATCTGTAAATCCAATATTTACTTTACTCAATTATTAGATGTTTAAACTAATATTATGGCAGACGTTACTTAAAAAAAAAAAAA
>JAGFPH010002417.1:127387-142896 GCA_018207615.1 Philaenus spumarius | reverse complement strand
TATAAAATTCGATGTTTTCAAGGCCGGACTTCGGTGAGTGTCAATTGTAGGTCGAAAATACAAGTTAAATCAGAGCAAGGCTTATCTCCCAAAATGAACCTTGATCTAGGACACGTCAAGAAAGGAAATCTGACTTAGCCTGAAAGTAGCTGAGTTTTAGGGGAAAAAAGGAATCCAGGAATTTTATGCATTTGTGGTTTTCATGGTTTAATACGTAGCGCTAAACGCGTGCGTTACGGCCGTGTGAATTTCAAATCATAAAAGGTAACACTACCAAAGTAAACAGGGGTTAAAGTTAAGAGAAAAGTTCAATTTAACTCGAAACTGAAAAAGTCAGACATTTTTGGAATCTACATAAGTAGACAAAAACAAAAGGTTAAATAAGAAAAAGTCGAATTATTGAAAATAAAAAGGTTAGCTCAAGTGTCAAATTTCACACACCCTAAAAAGGGAGAAATAATTAAAATCAAAGGTTTTCACTCACAAGAGTTATTAAAGAATGAATAGTTCTGTGTAAAAAAGGGAACAAAAAGTAAAATTAAATTAAGATAAAATGGTGAGAGTTTTCACGCCTTTTAAGTAATAAAAGTTGAATTTTTGAATTTTAAAAAAATAATAAAGTAAAGAGATTTAGGGTTAGATTAACATTGTATTGTTAGGAAACCAGTAACTTAAATATTTTTCGCGTAGTAAATAAAAAACCCCCAAAGAAATTTTTTGCGATTGTAGGCTAAGTCCCAGAAGAAAGAAAATAAGTAAGAATGGTGAAAAGTGTTAGAACTGTACAGGTGTTAAAGACAATCGGCGTAAACAAACAAAAAAGACATTGAACGCGAAAGACAGTCGCGGAAGTCGCGGAAAAGTGTAAACATGCCGCGCACGCGTAAAAATCACAGTACAGACACGATTCAAAAACGTACGGATAGCCAAGAACAATCTGGAAAATGTGCAAAAAGAAAATTAAGGAAAACTTTAAAGGAAAAAAAGATACAGCGGGAAATCAAAAACAAGTAAGTTTCAATGGTCAAAGTGGAAGGGATGCAGCCGCGATTACAGAAAGGGGCGTCAACGAGCAACCGGATTAACCAGAGAAATTGGTGTTTTCCAGGAAAATGGAAGGAAAAGAAAAGAAGAAAATTATATAAAATTAACCAGGGCGAATTTAGACACATTTCAAGACCAAAAAAGTTTATACAAAAGAAAAATTGGCTTAATGAAAAAATGAGGGAAAGGGCATGTAAGAAATGACGTCACGAAGTGTATAAAGGCTTCAACGCGAAAAATCCACGGACTTACTCTCTCGGAATCGCTTACTCTCTCGGAATCGCTGACTCTCTCGGACTCGCTCTAAGACTCACTCTAGATTCAAATTGTTACGAATGTAGACTTCACGTCACTCTGCAGCAAATATTTTTTCTTCGTTAAACTTAAATAACTTTTACATATAAACTACAAGTCAGAAGTAGTTCTTCAGGAGTAACTCTACGGCCTATCCAAATGAGTTAACGCAAAAATAACTCTATTTGGCGATACTGAGACGACATAGGCAATCCTTCAGGACATGATCTTCTAAACGGAACTTCACTTCTCACGAACCAAGGAAGAAATAGGATCAACTGTAACTCTACTAGATTCTACCAGATCTGCTCTTCAAGTACATCTGTAGCCATCATAACAACCCAACAACTTTAAATCAGAAAATCCAGGCTACCAGACACAGCATCATATCAGATCCAGCACCAGCCCATCAACATAGCGGCATCCATCACGGAAAACCGGAGGTGAAAAACGCTGAATTAAGGTCTGTGTAAACGAGAATACGTTGTCCCCCATTTTAATTAATTGCCTGAGTAAATTCAATAAAAATATTTAAAGTACTGGTTGAGATAGGTTAGTTTCAAATTAAATTCAAATCATAAATTAAATAAATGTAAATTCGATATTCCCTAAAGATAAATGTAAATAAATTAAATTCAAATAATTTAAAATTAAATTGATTATAAAATTAGACTGTCTGCCAAGCCTATTAGAAATTAGAATTATAGGTTTAACATTAATATTGGATAGAAATTATATGTACAAGCAGATGGTGAGAAAAGCGAGTTGTTTATGTTTAATTTTAAAAAGGTTTTTATTTTGAATTTTGAATAAAATTAATTATTAATTTTTATACTGAAATACTGAGAGTAATCAATTACCTGTTATATGGTTATCCATTCATGAGATTTTCCTTTATTAGAAATAGTCAAATAAATGTGTTTAGCTGTAGAAATAATAAAAGCACAAATAAGGTAAGTTATAAGGGCTGTTCCACTGTTCTCATTTCCCTGAGATCAAAAATAATCAAGAGTTCTCATAAATTAAATTCAGAGCTAGTAAACTTATTAATTTCTGGAAGCTATTTTAAAGTGTTAGAGTCAGTCGAAATACTTATAGAAATAGGTATCAGACACCCAGTTGCATCACCTAAGCTAAAGATAAAATTTTGGCTAAAGGCTTCCAGTAGGTGTTGTAACTTATTATACAACAAAAGAACACGTTGAATTGTTCCGTTGTATAATTGGAGCAGCCAACGAGGGGTTCGTTGTAAGACATACGTCGTTGTCTTTCTATTTCGCTTTTTACAAAGCCTCTAGATCCTGTTTAACCAAACTTTAGTTACAGTGTACAACACAACCTGTCCCTATTTAATGATTTGGTATTAGACATAACCTAATCTAAATCACTTTCATCGAGAAAATTTGTTATGATGGGCCCTCCGCCTTTCCTATATTATGTAACCTATTAACCCACACCTGATCACTACAACCTAACGCTGTTATGAATAACTGTCGGAACTAATTCTTTAAAGTTTAGTGTTACATTTTAAACCTCTGAAAATAAGGGTTTTCTAACGAATCTACTTTCTAAGTCGTTTAACTTGGAAAATATTATGACCTCTTGACTTTTAGATCGGTTTTGTGTTGTAAAAGCAATGTATTTTCCTTTTGATAAACATTTACATTTTACGTATCTTGACAAAGCCACCATTTCTTCTTTGGTTGACTAGACAGTGTTTAAATATTTAAAAAAACTCCTTAAAATTTCCATTAGGTATGAGTAAGATTATTAACTTTACGTTTTAAATGTCCAGGCTTTTCCGAACACATCTAACTGGGTTTCCAACTAATTCAGGGATACTTTACAATCGTTGACGCTTCTCAATTACGGAAGATAGAGTAGACACAATTTTATACATTTTCTTATTATTCATATACAATGTTTAAACAGATTTTGTACAGTTAGCACCAAATTTGAATATTATTTTACGGACTTCACATTGTCTTACGTCAGGCAGTTCCCACAATTCTAGACATGCACATAACGGCTACACTTCCAACTGAAACCAACTTCTTACAAAACATTTTAAATAACACCACTAATTTCACTACACAATAAATTCAAGTTTGATATGTTGTCATTGAAACAATCGAATTTATAAACATAGAGAAGAGGAGCTGATTTGAACTCCAGTGCAATCATTGCCGACAACCCCATCACCCAGTTCTAGTAATGTACCTAAGAAATATAACGGTAAAGGTTAGGTTTAAGAAGATAAAATGAATTAATGCTATTTGTCTACAAATGATAACAAATATGTATAAACAAATGTGTAGGCCTAATAATTTTTGTATTTAACCGAGGCATAATTATATAATTACCATAATAATTTATGTATGATTAAATAGTACTACAATAAATACGAACAAATTATGTAGACATATAGTAAACATTATAGCCTATCATTTCACTTATGCAAAATTAATATTCTAGTAAATATTCAAACTTCCAAGGCTTTGTGGTTATACCAACATTAAACAGAATCTATATTTTGTATAGTTATTGTATTTTGTACTGTTATTGTATAGCTCTGGTATTATTAAAAACACTAATAATTTATTTATATTAAAAGGTTTTGGGAATTTAATAAAGCTATATGACATAGTTATTCTTTTAAATATGAAGGAAGATTATGTATATGTGAAAACAATGTGCAGTATATATAACTTATATAAAAGGAAATAACATTATACTATACTTTTTATATAAACTTATAATTTAATGATACACAATTATTTGTGTGTTATTACACATCTGTAAAATATATAAGCTGAACGACTAAGATCATTTTTCATTTTATAACGACGTTATCTATAATTAAAACCACCAATACCTTTTGGGTTGGCGTAAAACGCCATTAGATTAATATTTGACAAATGCTCGAAACCTGTTATCTGATAATTTAATCGGCGCCAAGTAATTGAAAACAAAACCGAGGCAGAATAAATGGCTTAGTAAAGGAAATTTAATAATTTGAGGTCTTTGTTGAGTAAGTGATAAAATCTCAAATTTACGTTTAACCAATTTTATGCAAACTAAATATTATAAAATGTAGAGTGATTTTAAACAGTCCTTCGTTATTTTAAATATCAATTACTTAATGTAACTTCTAATGATTTTAGGTGGCTAATTTCAATAACCTTCGTATCATAAAATACAAGAAATAAAATACATTCATTAATTCTGAATCTAATCTAATTTCATTAAAACAAATTATTTAAACAACCTGTAAAACTTATTGTCTTGTACGGAGGTATTGGTAACTCCAAAGTAAGTTTTAATGCATTTATTTTTTGAATAACATTTTTTAAATAGAATTGAATTTAAATTCTATTGTTTCAAACTTTCAATTACTAAAATAAACTACTTAAATAGGCCAACATAAAAAGAAGAAAATTAAACAAATTAAGAGATTTTACTTTTAAGTAGGTTGTCTAAAGTTAGAGTTAAACTAGTTAAAATAAAACTTTTGGCTTTCAATTTAAAAGAGCTTAGAGCTATTGTTTAAAATAAATGTAAGTAAAATCGTTAGTGATGCTATAATAGCGTTTTGGTAGTCATTTTAAAATCATGGATAGTTTAGTTTTACTTATTATGTTTACTACGTGTAAATGTAGAGGTGAGGCCAAAAAACATTTCATTAATATATACAATTTCCAACATAATGTTATACATATTTAAAAAAGACTTAAATGTTTATGTTTGTTTTTAAAATTATCCAGTGTGTGTATAATCTGTAAGTAACTAAAGATGCAATTACTTTTTTATTGCATTTTATAAACTTTCGATTTGATTTAAATATAATACTTTTCAAGATCCTGATACACTTATTTTCAATTGTGATTTTTTTACGTTTGACTGGATTTAAATATTTTAGAAAGACTCAGCTTCATTTCCTTATTTAATTAACCACACTATTATTAAAGTGTTTCATGATTTCAAACTATATTTCCTGGTCGGTTAATTTAAATTAATATCACACTTACTGGCTTTTTATAGGTTCCGGTACTTAATCAAAGTTTAGACAAAGCCACATGCATTTAACGAGGTCTAGACAAATGGTTTTATGTGCAGAATTAATGTTGCTTGCGAACGCTTGTTTCAATAACCGTAAGAACACCATTTCACTTGTAAAATTAGAGCTGGCACTGTACAATACGTTGTATTTGTATTGATTTCTATTCTAATGTTATTTTATATGACCTAAGATTATTTTATAGGTAATTGTTATTTATTTAACACTAAAAAGTGTTCTTAGGTAGATGTTATAGTAAATAATATTAAACTTGTTATTCAACAAAAGTTTATATACAAGGGAAACAACTTAGAAAGTTTTCTCTTTGGCAACAATCTTTAGCTGAGTGTTTTGGTTCAAAAACTTTCTTCATTAAAGTTAATAATATCTTCCGTCTTTACGGTTACTTTCCAGGAGTGCTTCGACAATTAAATAAATCTAGTAATGCTGTCTTTATATGTATTTACATTATACAATCCTTTTCAGATTAAAGTACCGATATGTAAATGTTTTATGATATTTTTAAGATGTACAAGTTTACTATACACACCCACTTTAAATATATTGTAACGTTCGTTAGTATGAGGAAGATGTCATTATGAATGTTTCTAAACTAAAATTTGCATTCAATTATTTTATGTTAGAGTGTTCAATAAAAACTCTAAACATGTACATTTTTCTTTTTTGATCTTTACCAAAATATTCTCTCTTTAAATAACGGTTTGATTCCGTAACTTTGTTTGTACTGCGTAACAAATGCATTACAAAGGCAACAAATAATACAAATTTAGGTATCGCATGATCTATTTAATGCATTTGTTAACTAAAAGATTTGTGTTTACAATAATTCATGATAAATTTGTAACATCTGAAAGTTTTCAAATACAATTCCCATTATATCTTAATAAATAGTGCAAATTGTCCCTTTCCACATGTACAATTCTAAATAATATGAAATGCATTTAGTTGAACACATTAACTCCCCCTAGGGATATTTTGAAATAAATCGTACTATTTTTGTAATAAGTATATGTATATTTTACACGAATAAAATATTTAAAAGTACAATAACTTTGATTATTTTAGTAATAACATGAAAATTGTAATCGTATTCATCATACAAGTATTTTAAAGCAGAGCGTAAATTCATTTTATATTTATAAAACCAGTATTTAAGTCAAGGAAGCGTTTGGATATATTTCTAAATGTACTAATAGGAATCCACAGTGTATACAAAACCGACAAAAGAACAGAATTTCCTTCAAAATGAGTACGAAAATATTTCAAACACAGATGTAATCTACTCTACAACATGGAATCCCGATGTAAAATCTGTGCTTGTTAAAGGTTTTAATCTAACCCTAAATTGTAGAATGCGGCGTTATTTAACATTTGAAACACTTGTCTTATAGATTCATCGATGTATGGAGTGATTTAATTAACTCTTATGATAATGCTGTACATTATATAATCAAAATGATGCCTGCAGATGTAAAACCGTCCAATATTATAACTTGTTTATTTCTTATTTATGTTTATTTTTATTAGTTGAATTTGAAACTAGTTCATCTGTCAATATATCTATATCATTAATAAATTTGTTGGTTGCACGCCCTGTGGTATATTTATAAAACTAACAATAACTTGATCTTGTAGTATCTGAACTGTTTTTGACTTAGGCCAAGTCAATCGCTTTTACCCTCTACAACCGCAGCAAATGATCTATATTATCGAGAAGTTGTAGCATCAACCTATCAATATCAATCTATCTTTATGCTTCTTAAAAAATCGTTGAACCTCTTCATGTAGTCTACTGTAGGAATCCATGTGGAAATCATCATTAGGTACGTACTAAGGAGCATTAACAATGTTTTTTTCGAACATCTGGATAACTTTATGTAGCTTATATGCACACCAAATGTCCATATAGGTTTTAGGACATGTTTATAAAGTAATAGTTTATTGCTAACTGACAATTAATTCAGAATAATGCCCGAGAAGCCAATACATTTTCCTCAATCTTTGATTAAATTAATTACTTTTCTTATTTACGTGTACTTTTCAGTGCAGATTTGTGTCTAGTGTCATGCCTAAATATTTTGAATTATTATCATGTGGGATTACTTGTTGATTGATAATATCAGGGAGGTAGTTGATTTGTCTATTAGTATAGGTAACGTAACCAGATTTGGTCTCATTCTGCTTTATTCGCCACTTCCTTGTCCGGTTACTGTCATATCGACAGCCATCTACAGTCTTCAAGTTGAGTCCTCGATGCTATTTCTCTCTGAAATAATAGCTGTATAAACCGTAAATTGAGCAACGGAAGCTTTAATACAACCTAGAATATCATTTGTATAAAGTCAGTAAAATAAAAGTTCCAAAACACTTCCTTGAGAAACTCCAAAAAATGTATGCCTTAAATCAGAGTAACCAACCTCATGCTCGACTCAAAGGCGTCTTCCTGAAATTTAGAACTTCAGTAACTGACTACGTTGTATTAGGAAGTAGTTATCCATTTAGTATTCCAATCAACGATGCCACACCTTATCAAAGTCTGGTGAAACATCCAAGAATACCACAGAACAGATTCGTTTTTATTCAATTGCATTTTCAAAAATATTTGTGATTCTGTGCTCCTGATCATTAGCTGATTGCTTATTTCTGCAACCAAATTGATGGTTTAGAATCAGATCCTTCCTTTCAATAACTTGCTTATGACGCTTTAATAATAACTTATCAAACATTTTACCAGTCTTTTGTATAATTATAACCTCAGCAATCTTCCACTGCATTCGTAAATCATCATCCTCTTCCACATAGCAGACACGAAATGAAGTATTAATAAGATGTGTAATTTTAATATCACTTTCTACGGCATCTCTTTCACTGATTTTCCATTTATCAAATCATAGCTAGCAGCTTGTTTTGAGGTACATTTTTATAGATTTCACTTGCTACTTATTTGGTGGTGACAGGCTGCAACATAGCTCTATTATTTGTTTTTGGTAAGTAGTTTTTTGAAGTTTGTCTTCGATACGGCTGGAAGGTGTCAGCTAAGTATTTTGCGAACAGTTCTGCTTTTTTTCCACTACTCCTTGCAAATTTTCAATATTATTTCCAGGTTGGAGGTATATGATATTTGGCCTCTTTAGATATTTGGTTGGTTTCCAGAGAGAGTAGTCTGTTTTCTTGTGGTCATACATATTGGACTTTCAGCTAGTAATCCTTTCATATATATCTTGAATAATTTTCTTCAGTTGTCTGGAGAGTATGTTCAAAAGTCTTTTATCGTTTAGTGATCCAGTTAATTGTCACCTTCTTCTTGCTTTTTGCTTTTCTATAACAATTTCCCTGATCTCTTTAACAAAGATAATTCAAGGTGTATTCGGTTTGAGTATAGGCGTCTTATTCCATGCTGGCTGTTGTGGTATGCCTATTACAAATTGTTCTGTTTCTTTATCAAGCTGTTTCTTGTTTTAAGTGGGACTTGGAGTTTAATAATATGTTCCAACTCAGCTAGTTAGTTGATCATATGATCCATTACAATTATTCAATCGGTTAGTTAATAAAGGAGGCAGTTTAGTTTGCATTACTGCTCCACTTATGGTTAGAAAAAAGTGTTTTCTAATACTAAATCGTGTTTTTTTCCATACTTTTAATTTTAACTTTATCACAAAAAGTCAAATCTGTATTTTCATTCAATCAACAGGCTAATATGTAGCTTTGCTATTGTCAACACATCACATTTCCATTCTTGGACTGCTCAAAATGCATCCCTTCCTTTATTAGTATCTAACCTTGAGACCACTTCAATTAATTATAAAGCATTCTACAAAAGTTTCAAAAAGGTGAATAAAATCTCTCTTTTATATCTTAAGTCTTGGTGGACTTATTTCATGGTGGATTTTATTATATCTAAATTAATAGGTTTTGTTTTGAAATAAAAAAAAAAAATACAAATAGCAGTTACTTGCATTTCTATATATTACAAACTGTCCTCCTGCCAGTGTTTCATATTATGTTTTACTATCACAGCTAATCCTCCTTTTCCAATTTTGTCAGGCCGAGATGTGTGCTTGATGTTGTATCCTTTTCATTTTTGGGGTGCCTCTTTAATCAAATGGGTTTCTGAGATCAAACATATATGTACGATCTGTCCCAAAGAAGCACTTCTACATCATTGATCCTTTGAAATAATCTATTAAAATCCTCGCTGCTATTCCTAGAGACTGTAAAATATTTACTCGTTTTTCTTAGAGGCTTTTAAATTACTGTTTTATAAATTACTGTTTTATAAATTACTGTTTTATCAATTACTGATTATTTAAAAAGTTATATTATTGGTTTGCTATTGCTGCAATAAATCTGAAAAACTTCGTTGCAGAGTCTGTTTAATAAAGTCAAGATTAACTTATTGTCTTTTTTCCTCTGTATTTTTATTTTTTACTGCATAAGATTCTTCCAATGTAACCAGCTTTAGTAACGATTGTTTTCCGTGTATATGAATTTGTTCTGTGATAGATCTTTCGACTAGGACATCATAATTTGGAGCAATATAATTCTTTGATTTAGTTTTTTTAATGCAATATGCATAATCCCAAATCTGCTGAAGTTTTTTGCCGACCACGCAGCCACAATAAGTAGCTGGATGGGAATCTTTGGATTTGGCACATTTATTTTTCTCTTCTCTATTTTTAGTAAAATTACTTATGAGATAAGGTTTGGCACATTTAACGCCCCACTTCTGCCTATTAATAAGATTTTTGAGTTGAGAAAATCACTTCTGCCTATAACATTTTAGCATTGAGAAATAAGAGAAAATGTCCTTCTAAAGGATCAATTCTCAACCTCAATCCCTAAATCTCAATTAATCTTAATAATGCAATAAATTTTCTGACTTTTATTAAAAACTAGCACAATCAGAGAAAGATTTTGTTTTATTATTTTATCTCAATCACTTATATGTTTTTATATTAGTTACATATTTTATTCCAAAATCCTTTGCCTTTAAGAACTTAAGAATCTCTTCAGGTTCTCATTAACCCTCCCAGGGGCAGACTGCTTAAAGTGACGTTCTCTCAGTCGCAAGATGCAGCCATTTCGACAATTAGCGAGAATTTACCTACTTTTGTATTTTCGATTAATTAATTCACTTAAAATCATCCAATCGTAATAACACCATTGGAAAGGAAATGGATTAAACTTTAATTTTTGTATTATAAACTTTTTCGTAAAACGTATATTTACATACGTAATCATCGTTTTAAAATATGCACATCGGTCTACAGCTATTTCCGTGCGCGAATCTGCATACAATTGTACTGTTATTGCCAACTTCTTCAACGTTCAAGATTATCTACACAAATATTTCTTTAGCTATTATAAAGATAAAATTGGATTCGTCAAGCTTTTATCTTTCTGTTGGTGTCTTCTAATCAGATGTCACTATAAATAGTATTTTTCCAAGAATTACTGTAAACCCTTGCGATTGGACAGTTTTTCAACCAATAAAACAGCCCATTTGTCAAGTGATTTTACGCCTACCATATCAAACGTTTTGACAGATTTCTTTACACCATTTTGTACAACAAAGTCTGAATTTTGTAACGGTGGAAATTAATCCAGAAATAACAGGTTTTTTGTCTGTCTAGACGACAATTGAAATGTACATAATTATTACGTTCTAGTAAGAAAGTCTAGCGCATGGGTTCAAACGCTATTCTCACCACTGTTATAGACGGCCGAATTTTCATTAGATTGCTGTCATTTTGTTATTCAAATAATGATAACTCAAACACTTTTGTGACCTAAGGAAAGACAAGTATACCATTCTTTTCTTTGATTTATCCTCTACACTTTTTTATACTAATTTTTAATTTTTGGGCAAAGCATATATTAGTAAATGACGTTACAATCTTGGCCTAGGTTTGTTACCAGTCGTGTACTTGGAACTTAAAAACTGTTTTTTTTTTTCAAAATAAAAAATTTGAAATTGATAAATGTTTCTATACAGTTCTATTTAGAACTAAATTACGAAACTTTTTTACACTTACGAAAAAAATTACAAAAATGTTTTACTATTTTTTATGTAGGCATAAATTTGGTTTTTTCCTTCCGTTACTAAACATCTTTTGCTTTCTAATCTAATAACTTTTACAATTTCAAAAGAAACTAATTTTTAGTGGCATATTTGAATTATTTGAAGTTTCTTCTACAAAAAGCTATGGAAAACTTTTGGATTGGGCTTCATTTACTATTTTTGGCGATTTTTTAAAAATATGCTTGCAAAACGCTAAAAACAGGCTTTTTAATTTTAGCTTTAACCATGCTACTTGGAGGGTTAAGGATATATTCCTCATGCCATAACTTCAATAGGTAGTACATTCTTTTTGACAGTCTCCGGTACTGGAGATCCGACTCTCTGCTTCGTAACTTTTCCTTCTGCTAATTATTTATATTTGGTTTATTTTCGGGGCACCTTCCCCTACCTAGATTTTGGTACCCAGGGTAATTGATTTCCCCGAAACCACTCAGCTCTGAGAGGTGTTTCTCTATCCACTATCTGATAGGTGCCCGATATGGGACCATCATCCCCCACGGAAATATGCTAACTGTTTGCCAAATATTTACAATAAATCACACATTTCTTGAAAACTTAAATTCTTAATAGGTTAAATTATCTGAATTGTTATGGAATAGTTAATTCAGATAAGATTCCCAAACTAAATTTAGTGAAGACATATTTTCCGCAACAAAGTTATCAAACGCGCACTACCCGTTTAAGAATTAAAAGATTTAAAATTGAACCAAAAGAACATTAACATTTTACGAATTCATATTAAAAAAAGTTATATTTGAAAAAGAAAACAGTTACAAAACATTAAATAAATGACAAGGCAGGTAAAAGCGGTAGTAAGAAACTACTTGTGGAGAGGACTGGTTTTCCGCCATTTTTAATTCGTTGATTTTACCATCAGTTCTTGAAAATTTAGAAACCTTAATGACCCGTTTTATTTAAGTCTTCCAATTAAATTTGTTCGACAAATACTACAACTAAACTTTTTACATAGATTAAAAATATTAAAAAACGAATATATTTGTAAAGGTGGAAGGGGAATTGGACATGTAGAGATGCATTACCCTTGTTCATTCCTTATAGTAAACAAGGTGTTAATTATATTTGTTTTTGCACACACGATAAATCATACAAACAGGAGCTAAAATTTACAAAATTAGAATCTTTACAATTTACAATTAATTATTAATCTAACCCTTCTTCTTTACAGTTTCTCCCATCCTGGACTAAAGACAATTTTATAACATTAATACATAACGTTTGGGATTTATCGTCATTGTCATGTTTTTAAACGACGTACGCCCAATTGTATACAACACAACCTTTTTAAGTTTAGGGAAATCAGGAAGTCTTTTGTGAATTATTCAGGTATATGCTCCGTCCAAAATCAGGCAATTTACTTACTGCCGTTGAATTAATTTGTTTCGTTTGTCTCTCCGTAAAATCTATTAGTTAAGTGGTCTGTGTAACCATTAATCCACACAAATAATAATATAATCAGATACATTATGTAGAGTGATATGGTTATATTATATATATTGATATCACTATATCAATATATATAACTTAACAATCATTTGATAAGTTATCCTTCCTTAAAATTTTCGACCATAATAACGAAGGCAGCCTATAAAAAGTGTATTTTAAGATATAAACGTTGCAGCCAAACTTGGTAAATAAAAGAAACCTGTTGAAAAATAAAAAAAAAATTAAGCACGCATAAATCACAACATGCTAATGTTGCCAGCATATTTATATTTACGTTAATGCATTTTCACATTACCTTTTGAACCGAATATTGATAAGGTGTTTCACATTTAAATAAAGTAATTTTGTTTTTAAGTCTTCAATTACGAATTGTAAAACTGGTTTCCGGAAAAAAAGTGGTTTTATTTAACAGTTCTTAAAGCTTTATATTAATTAATGTAAGATTAAGTGTTATATTACTTTTTCTTTTTGTTAAGTTTGATTAATCAAGTAAGTTTCGTATTGTGTAGATACGATCTACAATTAAATCTAAGCAGACTAATTGTAATTAATTTATTAGTTTAATTTCTTTGATGCCATATTTTTTTACATGTAACTTTTAATAATTTTAAAATTTGTTTAAATATAAAATAATGTACTATCATTTAGTTAAGTATATAGTTTTTTAATGGTTTCAATTCCATACGATTGTACTTTCTAATTAATTTTATAGCAGAGTTTAACATCGTGAACGAATGAACGAATGAACGAATGAACGAATGAAAACCTTTTTGTATTAAATACAATTTTAAAGCATTGATACAATTAGAGCAAAGGTAAACATAGTTAGTTAACATTTCCCGCTAATTTAGATAAGTTAATGACTCATAACAAAACAACATAGGAACTAGATCTACTTTAATGTTCAAACAATGGCGACATAGCTTTTGTGTCAGGTGAAGCTCTACTGCGGTTTTATACCATTAATAATGAAACCATTGTTTGGAGAACAATAGATTTAACTTAGAGTAAAATAGTTATTCGTAATGTAGAAATTAAGTGGTGCTTAACTTTTCTTATGTTATGCAGTTTACCTAATATTGTCAGTGAATTTCTATAGGTACAAATGTATCTAGTTAAAATTTAAATTTACAGAAGAAGTTATAACAGTAAGAACACATATCACTTATAAACATTATACAGATAGAATCAAGTAAGTTCTTTACATAATTAATATAAAGTTTGTTATAAGGAATTTATAATTTTTTACCCTAGAACTGGCAGAGGGTCATTTATAACCTTCTCTCAGGGGCTGAACGCAACCATTTCGAAATTTGCGAGAATTTGCATAAATTTGCATATTCGATTATTTAATACACTTAAAATCGTCCAATCGTAATAAAACTGACACCATTGGAAATGAAATGGTTTAAAATTTAATATTTATATTTACAACTTTTTCGTAAAACGTATATTTACATACGTAATCGTCGTTTTAAAAATATGCTTATCGGTCTACAGCTATTTCCGTGCGCGAATCTACATACAATTGTACTGTTATTTCCCACTTCTTCAATGTTCAAGACTATCTACACAAAATTTCTTTGGCTATTATAAAGATACCATTGGATTCGTCAAGATTTTATCTTTCTGTTGGTGCCTTCTAATCAGATGTCACTATAAAAATTGTATTTTTTCCAAGAATTTCTGTAAACCCTTGCGATTGGACAGTTTTCAACCAATGAAACAGCCCATTTGTCAAGTGATTTTACGCCTACCATATCAAATGTTTTGACAGATTTCTTGACACCATTTTGTACAGCAAAGTCTGAATTTTGTAACGGTGGGAATTAATCCAGAAATAACCGGTTTTTCCTGTCTAGACGACAATTGAAATGTACATAATTAGGACGTTCTAGTGAGAAAGTCTAAAGCCTCGGTTTGTAAGACCACGCTGCGATAACCACGCCGTGATAACTACGCCGTGATGTTTAAGAGCGGCAAGTCTGTGAAGCCGGCGTTACTTACATCACGCCGTGATTCAACGCGATACTGGTTTGTAAAAAGCTCGTATTTGACAGCGCGAATCTATTTCTTGCTCTGTGATAGCAACTAGACCTCAGATATAGTTGCGAGTGTCAGAATTATGATGTTGCTACAACTGGCAGGAAAGCAACTCAGTTAGCTTATAGTATAAGAGACAAGTTTAAAGACTTCTTTTGCAGTGAAAATTGTTCAGTGGATTGGCAGCTCAATTCCATTAGAAAAAGTGTTTAAACGCACATAGGCCTACACTCATAGTAAAACTTAGTTCTGTTTATAGCTTGGAACTTGCCTCTGAAAAATATGTAATTTTTAGGTTAAGGTGTTTGGTTTGTATTCATCTACAGACATTGTCGAGCATGGCGGTACAGTGAAAATGTATTTGGGATCCTATCCCAGTACTTACAGTATTTTTTACACAAATTGCTATCACTCCTGAAACTGTTGACAACCTGATTCTAGCTGCGGATGTTTTCCTCAATTTATTTAGAGTGGCAAAAATTCGTTGCTCCAACCAAGACGAAG
>JAGFPH010002417.1:107234-127287 GCA_018207615.1 Philaenus spumarius | reverse complement strand
TTTCGAAAGTGATCAGAAAAACATTTTTATCAAACCTTTAACAATAAATATTTTTGTTAAATTGAACCCTTTGTATTGCAAGCGTAAGTTCTTATCATTGAATTAATTTTGCATCACTGTATATGTTTTGTTTGAGTCTATTACATTTATCATTAAACTAATGGGCTTTTCAAAGATACCATCATCGAGTAGTAATTGAACGTTTTTTTCTTTTACAACAATTGAGAAATAGCTACAAGGAAAACTTTAAAAATGGTATCATTAGAATAATTTGTTTTGTGAAGGGGTACCGAAGATTTTCAGACTTCCCGTTGACCTTTTCCATAGTTAAGGAAATGTTTATAATATCTTTAACAAATATGGCATCCCAATGCTATAAACTTTTTTTTAACGAAGATGTAAAAAAAATGTTTTAATTTAAAATCTGTAAACTTCCTTTAAAAATGTATGTAATTTATTTTTGAAGTATCTCATTTAATAATAAAGTAAAAACTTTTAATTTGTTCTACACAATAAAAAATAAAAAATGATGTCTCCCTTTGGCTTCACCATGTAGTATGTACCATTGCGTACCATTGCTGTGCATCACGATGTTTCATCTTTGGTTTTTAGGTAAGGCTTAATATTTTATTTTTGTTAGTTCACAGTTTAAACAATACAGTTAAAAACAGACTTTCTCTCCCAAGTTCCTCGGAAATTTGTTTCCAAATATTGTTTTTTCTCATATCATATTTTTAGTTTTTTTTTAGGAAAAATCGTAGAGAACTGGATTATTTTGAACCAGATCTATCAACTTATCATCCAATTCACTCGTGAAAACCTAAGACTCCATAATGCTTAGTAATACACAATAAAATAATAAGTTAATACAGCTAAATATTTCACAGCAATTACAAAAACAAGTTGCTTAAAGAAATTAAAAGCAGTATATTGCGCAGTGAAACCACGCCGTGAAACCACGTCGGAATAGACTGAGACCTATCCAGAGCGTACCACGCTGAGATATCACGCCGGACCTTAGAAAACCTGACGCGACGTCGGCAGCCGGACGTGGTCTAAGAAACCACGCCAATGCTCTTGCATTCACTCTGTTCTAGCGTTGACGTGGTCATCACGTTCAACAATCGCGCCGGACGCTCGACGTGGTCTTAGAAACCGGGGCTTAACGCGTGGGTTCCCACGGTATTTATATGACGCATCCTGCCCGTAGTATATCAACCGCCGACTTTTCATTAGATTGATGTCATGTTGTTATTCAAATAAAATATAACTCAAACACTTTTGTGAACTAAGGAAAGACAAGTATACCGTTCTTTTCTTTGATTTATCCTCTACACTTTGTTATAATAATATTTCATTTTTGGGAAAAGCATATATTAGTAAATTACGTTACAATCTAGGCAAAGGTTTGTTACCAGTCGTGTACTTGGAACATAAAAACTGATTTTTTCAAAATTAAAAATTTGAAATTGATAAATGTTTTTATACAGTTCCATTTAGAACTAAATTACGAAACTTTTTTACGCTTACGAAAAAAATACAAAACAATTTTTACTACTTGTTATGTAGGCCTAAAGTTGAACTTTTTCCTTTTGTTGCTGAACATGTTTTGTTTCTTGAGCTAATAACTTTTACAATTTCAAAAGAAACTAATTTTTAGTGGCATATTTAGATTCTTTGAAGTTTCTTCTACAAAAAAGACATTGTACATTTTTGGATTGGGGTTCATTTACTATTTTTGGCGATTTTTTTAAAATATGCTTGCAAAACGCTAAAAATGGGCTGACCAATTTTCGCTATAGCATTCCCAGTTCTAGGGAAAAAGTATTTATCCATGTTTTATACGATGGTATACCAGTAAACCATTCAGTGGTTTATACAAATTTCTAACGTTCTTTTAAGCAATACAATAAAACACATGTTTGAAGAATTTTTGCCTAAACTATGGATAAAAAAAGGTTGTGTACAAAAATAATATTTTTTTTTGTTTGAGTGTTGGTCAATTACGCATTATCCAAAGAAAACAATAATTAATAGATTTTTATATTGGCAAATAAACTATCAACCCGCTTATTAAGTTTAGTAGATATTTTATTTAAAGAAATACAAGAAATGAAAAAAACAGTACATTTAGTAACACATACAAGAATTGAATTGTGCTGCAAGCCAAGCAATAACAAAGAATAATGAAAACATATGTAGGCCTATGTATATTTAAATAAAGGTAGCAGTTATCATGTAGTGTTGTTATTCCAACATTTCCTCCACAACACTAAATGCTAGACTTTAGCTGATAATTTCAGAACTCCAATACTGGAACGAAGATAGATGAATTTATTTTCATCTAATGGCTTGATAAATAAGTCTGCAAACTGCTTTCGTCCATCAATATGTTCCAACTTCAGCTCTCCATTTAGATATTTTTCTCGTACATATATCTGATGTCAAGTATCTGATGTCAATATGTTTTGATCTTTTATGATATTCAGGGTTCTTTGCTAATTTTATCGTACTTGCATTATCCACATAAAGTGTTGGAAGTTGATTAAAACACAATAGTTCTGTTAATAATCGTTTGATCCATATTAATTATTTTGCTCCTTTACTTGCAGCTATTAATTCAGCTTCAGTAGTTGAGAGAGAAACTGTTCTTTGAAGTTGACTAGTCCAGGAAATTGCTCCTCCAGCTAATACTACAACAACTCCAGTTGTTGATCTACGTAATGATGTATCACCACCAAAATCAGCGTCACTGTATATTCTTAGGGATTTTCCATCATTTTTGTACCCACTAGTTCCTTTCAAATATTTCAAAATACGTTTCACATTACTCCAATCTTTTTCAGTAGGATTTTCCATGCACGTGCCGCTTTGTTAACACTGAAAGCAATGTCTGGACGAGTTGCAGCAGTAAGATACAAAAGGCTTCCAACTGCTTCACGATAAGGAACTTTTCCTTTTACATTTGGACTATCTTCCACTTCTTCTTTACCGATGGGGTTGATACTGCGTTGGCCTCATACATTCTAAAACGTCTCAATATTTGATTTGTATATTCTTCTTGATTAATACTGATTGATCCATCACCATCATATTAAATCTGCATACCTAGAAAGTTTTCGAAAGAGCACCAGTAGTAATTTTAAATTCAGTCTGTAAAAGTTTCAAAAAACTTTTGATTTCTTGTTCATCAGTTCCAACTAGTATACCATCATCAACGTAAATAGCAGCATATAGAGTTTTTTCTTGATTAATTCGATAAAAAACACAAGGATCAGCTGTACTAGTTTTAAAACCTGTTTTTTCATAAATTCCATAAAACGCTTTTATACCAACAACGTGGAGCTTGCTTTAGACCATAGAGACTCTTTTTCAATAGGCATACTCGTTCGGTCCCATCTTCAAATCCTTCAGGCTGTTCTAAATAGACTTCCTCCTGCAGCATACCATACAAAAAGGCTGTTTTAACGTCAAACTGCTTCATTTTCATTCCTTTTATTGCAGCAATAGCCAAAAGTGTTCTTATGGAGTCATAGCGAGCGACTGGACTAAAAGTTTCATCATAGTCAATTCCGTATTTTTGTACATAGCCTTTTGCTACTAATCATGCTTTGTATCAACTTTCTCCATTGATTGGAGGCTTTACTCTAAAAACCCAACGATTTTTAATTACATTTACATTATCAGGTCGCTGTACAAGGTCTCAGGTTTCATTTTCCTGTAGAGATTCTATTTCATCATTCATTGCCTTTTTCCATTTTTCCTTTTGACGAGTTTCATGGCTTCGTTGTACGACTTTAGATTGTCATCATCATTTTCTTTTAGTAATTCTGATAACATCACGAAATCACCTGTGTTCATCCAATCTGGTTGTTTTCTATCACGAGAACTTTGTTGTATTTCATTGACTGTTTCTTCTGAAAAATTGTTGACTTCATTGTTATCAATCTCTTCATTGACACTTTTATCCAGATAATTATTATCTTTGTACAGTATATTGAATTGATTTTCAATAACATTTTCTTTGTCTTTTTCGTCTATATGACTAACTTCTGTTGTATATTGCACACATTTTCAGTCTTAAACAATACATCATGACTACAAATTATCTTTCTTTTCGATGGAATCCATACTCTATACCCATCTTTGTCATTAACATATCCAACCATATGTCCAAAAACTGATTTATTATCAAACTTTGATCTAAATTGCTTTGGAATATGTACATAACAACCAGTACCAAATACTTTTAGATGATTTAGTTTTTCAACCTCTCTTTTTTACCAGAGTTCATGTGGAAACTTATTTGCGACTTTAGTTTTTCCTGTGTGATTTAAAATGTATACTGCAGTATTACACGCTTCTGCCCATAGGAATTGTGGCAGCTTGCTTGCACTAAGCATAGATCGAGCAGCTTCTACTATAGTCCTATTTTCTCGTTCCGCTGTGCCATTTTGCTGAGGAGTGTAAGGCGGTGAGATGGTGTGATCAATCCCTCTTCGACTTAACAGATTAACAACTTCTTTATTTATAAATTCATCTCCACTACCGCATCGCAATTCTGTATGTCCATTTGTTGCAGCTTCATTTAGAAATTGTTCAAGAGCTTTACTTATTTCATTCTTATTTTTCAGAAAAAATATTCTTCTATATTTACTGTAGTCATCTTTAAATCATACGTAATATCGCGATCCACCTAAAGATGTTGTTTTAATCGGTCCATTAACATCAGCATGAATTAATTCTGCCGTTTCTTCAGATTGACTAGGTCTCTTTTTTAAAGGTAGGCGGTGCATTTTTCCCAAAGCGCATCCATCACAAAGATCTTCTTTTTCATCAGTAATATCTATGTTCATACGTCGTAGTATTTGCTTAACGTAATTTTTATTCTGACGAGCAAAACGTTCATGGTACTGCTGTAAAGTATCATTTTCTTTCGAAAGATTCACTTGTGCAGCAGATGTTAAGTTTACCGTATGCATGTTCAAGATATACAATTCATTGTTTAAATACCCTGTTGCAACTATCTTTTGGTTTCCTTTTCTAAGTATTTCAACTGTTTCTTCATCTAATATTGTTTTGAAACCCTTATTTGCCGCTGCTTTCACTGAGAATAGATTAATACTCGCATCAGGTACATACCAAACATTTTCTAACCTTGCATTTTCCCATTCATTTTTGATATATAAAATAACATTTACAGTACCATGGCCATATGCTAACATTACAGCATCTTTTTTACCAAGACATATTTTCTTAGGAGTACAAAACTTTTTAAATGATACGAAATGATGTTTATTAGAAGAAATGTGCTTTAAAGCACCACTATCACAGCACCAGTATCAGCTGCAATGATATTTTCACAATTAGCCTTAAAACTATAGGCTATAAAAGCGGTAGATTTACCATTGAATTCAGTTTTAGGCTTTTCATTACAATTTTGACTCATTTTGAAAGTTTTTGAGCGACATTCTGCTGCCCAGTGACCAGTTTTTCCACATTTGTTGCAGGGAAATTTTTGTTTTGCACTAGCAAGTTTTTCGGAATTCACATTCTTTTTAAAACCTGATTTATACTTGAATTTAGTGTCTTTTTTCATAAAAGCCACTTCATTTACTTCAGTTTTATTTGATAATTCACGTGCTTCGATAGAACAAAGTTTTTCAATAAGTAGATTTAATTTCTGTTGATCCGTAGGGATTGTATCCCACAAGTCTTTAAAATGATTGTACTCTCTACCTAAGGTTGACAATATTCTTCCGTTCAATATCCTTTCAGATAACTTGTTTTCATTATGATTTTCTAATTCAGTATTTAAATCGACGAATAACTTCTGCAGTTTAGCTACATGAACAGTAATATCTTCTTTGTCATCCCGTTTAGCTTGAAAAAATGATTCAATTACATATTTAAACGTTGAGTACTACTACGTTCAAAACGAGCACATATAGCTTATCCCATATATCTGCTGCATGAGCACAGGTTAATACTAATTCTGCTATCGTTTTGTTCAGTGCACTTGCAATAATACTCGCTGCTTTTGCATCATTCTGCATCCATATTTGTAATTCTTTTTTTTTTTAAGAAGTTTCATTTTGTTACTGAAAGAACAGGACATTTCGATTCGCCATTAACCATACTTTCAAGGTTATACGCACGAAATACCATGTTCATGTGCCATTTCCATTTTGCCCAGTCTTCAGGACCTTCTAACTTATCGACTTGTATTTTTAACTCATTGTTCGACATTTTATCTAATAATTTTTCTTGTCTAACCTAAAAGTACATTCAGGTACTTATTAATATTATTATTATTTAGGACTTATTTAAGATTTTGTGTCTTTGTCAATATTGCGTGAGAAAATTCAACTCTGCGTGGACTGGGCCCATAACCTAATAGATTTTTATATTGACAAACAAACTATCAACCCGCTTATTACGTTTAGAAGATATTTTATTTAAAGAAATACAACAAATGAAAAAACAGTACATTTAGTAACACATACAAGAATTGAATTGTGCTGCAAGCCAAGCAATAACAAAGAATAATGAAAACATATGTAGGCCTATGTATATTTAAATAAAGGTAGCAGTGTTCATGTAGTGTTTTTATTCCAACAATAATAACATCTAATTTAGCCTATATTATATTAATAAGATATAAAACAACACTTTTAAAACATCATCTTGCTGATCTTATAATTTGTTTCTTATACTACGAAATTATTTAATTATGCATTTAATAGTGTTTAAAAAATAATAATCTGTAAGTATTTTATATTAATTGGAATAACCTACCAGGCGTTTCACGTTTGTTTGTCGGTTTGTATCGGAGAAATACTACTAAGCGGCCTGAACATATCTCGCCTACTAACATCCAATATTTTGCAGCTAAAATTATAAAGTATTGAACTCATTATTGATAACTAACTCTAAAGTAACTCTTGTGATGCCATACATAGGCTACAATCAGTATGAGGTAAATGTCTTTTGTATGAAAGGGGTTTATAAATAGTTTGTTAAAATGACTAAATAATAATTAATTGCTACTTTCTTCTGAAACAACTCATTCTCTAACTAATGGTAATGATTTATTATTTACTAATTATTTCAAGTGTTAATCCACTGGCAACTATTAAGCATTATTTACCAATTACTGAACGTTTTAGTCCTCCGGTTTATTTGGACTAAACAAACAGTTTTAGCTAAGCATAACTGTGCATTTCAGGTATATTAGTAGAATATAAACGCCCACTTATTGCTCGAGATTTTAAGGCATAATTTGTATTACTCATTGCAATGGGGACGAAATAACTTTATAGTTTTACATTTTACTTCTTTCATGGTGTCTGGATTTGGCCAAAAATATGTAAATAGAACAGACTGTGCCATGCATGGAAGTGATGAACAGAGTAAAATAAATAATATTTATCTCATTCACGTTAGGCCTATTGGTTACCAACGTGTCCACTATTTAAATTTGACAAATTTCTACAACATAATATTGCATTTTAAAGGTTAATCTGAAATTTAAATTTGCTGGGCAATTTTCCGGGACAGGTTTACCCAATGATATTTTGGTAAAAATATACAAAATATTACAAAATTCTGGTTGTTTATAATTAAACTATGATTAAATAATAATATCTTACATTTCCTAATACAACTTACCAATAAAAAAAGTCTAACTTTCAAACTTGTGATTACATTCATACAAATGACCAGTACTTTCAGTTATATAATAATTAATTCTCTTTAGTTTTAGTTTCATGCCTGTTAAAATAAATTTCGAATTACAATACCTTAACCAAGAGCCAGAAGTCTACTTTTTTACAGTCTAGTAGTAGCGCGAGCCCTAAGAATAACATTGAATATTAGGATCCGTACAGCACACTAAACTTGAAACGTGGAGTAGAAAAAGTTTTTCAGTAGTTATTGGAAGTTGCACATTCTAAAGCATGTAAAGGTAGTACTAAAGTACTAGTAGTAAAAGTATTTACTAGCATTTCCTAAAGCAAACACACTGGCCAAACACTGCATGTGCGTTCAACAAGAATGTAAACAGATAAATATAACCTAAACCCTGTTTAATAGATAAACCGAGCACATTGAGTTTGTAGTTAATTCGTTTATCTATTTACGTGAAACCTACTACTGTATAAATTGCAACTTACAATCTTCCATAATACTGGTCCCAGCAGAATTCTACGCATGGCGGAACTCTGCAACTAATATAAGAAGGTTTATTTTAATATCTCCCTAAACGCCCATAACAACTGTTATAATAACTGCTTCCGAGATACTTAGAGAAGAGCCTTTACTTAAATGCTTTTCTATTTTCAAAATACGTTTAATTAAAGTAGGCGCTACATAATCATTACTTATGTCAAAACTTACATACAATTTTATAGTTCAATTTACTTTAACAACTTATCTTTATAAAACAATCTCTTAATTTCTAACATTTTCAAAACCTATACTTTAGTCATTTACTTATAATAGAAATTTAATTATCAATGATTTTATTACAATTTTATATAAAGAACTGTAGGTTTATAATTTTGTATAAAATAACTATCTATACATATTCTTAGTCAAATGTAAAGTCAACTTTAATACCATTTATTCAATTTCAATTTTGAATTATATGTTTTAAAAGCAGATAACACTGTAACTTAATGTTAGTAACGTGTTCATAGATCGCATTAAAATGTAGTAGAGTAACTTATAATAGAATTATAAATATCTAAATAAAACAAACAAATGATTTATTATAATTGTTTTGCAAACATTTACTGAAAAGTATTAATTCAAATAATTGTATACTCTACTACCAGTACTTACCAAAAAGAAATGAATTATATACAAGACCTTTTTAACTCCAGGTAATAAAGTAATTTTAGTTTCACTTTTGTTTGGATTCACTATGATAAATGAAGCTTTCCACGTTTCAAATGAAATATATATTTTGTAAAGCGATGTTAGTACGTATGTGTGTGTAAATTGCCAGTTAAATATTTTATTTGAAATATGATTTTGAACACCTCTTTTGTAATATACACGTTAGTTTATTGTGAATGCTCATGTTTCTCATAAGTTTTATATACCAATACGTTTAAACGATGTGTAACATATACGAGTATTATATAAATAATAACAACTTCAATACATTTGTCAATTTATTCTGTTGTTAGTAACTAGGAAAATAATGTATAGCTTTCAAGAAGGCAGAAATATACGATGTAAATATATTCTAAACCAGAAATAAAGTAACAATAATTATTTCAGTAGGATACAATTAAGTATTAAATAATGTTTATCTAGTAGCCTATGTTTACTGCATTTAATACTCAAAATGGAATAATTTATCACTGAGAATATTAACAGTATGATTTGTATAATTACATAGAATGGTTAAATTGTTTGCCTGAGAATAGAAGTATTTGTGGGCAAATAGCTTAACATTAAAATCAAAAATGTTTAACTTGCTGTTAGTATTGTATTTTTATTCGTTGTTAAGAAATAATTTTTAAATTACCTAGTCGATTAAATAATATCGTTTATGATTTTAAATTACCATTTAGTGTGGTACTGGAAAAGTATGCAAAGTGATTAGTAATAATAACTAAAGCAAATTATAATAAATAATTACTTGTCAGAATTAATATGTTTAAGATAACGAGCATTTTCTGCAATTGAATTTAAATAATTTGTATTCAAGAACAATGACTAATTATAGAAAATAACCATACTAATAATACATATATTCATTAACTGATTATCCCGTATATCAGACCATGTCGCAATCGTCAAACATTGAATGCTGATAGGAGAAAACTCAAGGGACATGCAAACAAACGCATCTGCATTGCGCTATGGAAACAAAATAATTTGACTCCCTACCCTTTAATATGGTTCACTATTGCGTAAAATCGAATTTGTAAAATAAAATACATCTACGGAAGTAAAATTATGTTTGTTTTGGGTTTACATTTTTCGACAGAAATAAAATATTAACAACAAATTTAGTTTTTAATTGTTTGGAAAGTTTAGAAAAGATTTTTAATTTTGGTATTGCACCAAAATATACATAGTAAAAAGCTCTTTATTATAGTAATAAAGTGAACATTTATATATTATTTACTATTAATTTTATATTAAAGCAATTTGTAATATCGACTATATTTTATCAATATTATTTGATTTAGTAAAGTTAAACAAATAAATTAAATTATAAAAATACTATAGAGTAAAATGTGTTAATACAACTGATGGATTACAATAAAATTTGACTATTTAATTTATTTGTCATTACTCAAAATATAAAATTTATGTAAACTTAGTACATAAGAAAATTACTTACGTACGTTATATCGATGCTATGTTTTAAACAAATATATTAAATTATATGTATTAGATACTACATCTTATTTCCCCAAGATAGTTGGTACCGTTAAAATCACGATATTTACTGTATGTATACTTTTCTCTTTAAAATTTTATTTTATATGATGAAACGTTTATTTATTTTTTCTAGTAGATATGTATGTTAATAAAATTATGCTTAAATTGCATACGAACATAAGCCATTAAAAGTAAATAGAATCCTGTTAATAATAAAATAAAGTCTGTTATATTATTATTTACCTCACGAAATTATTCAGACTGTTATTGAGCCTTTACAAGATTATAAATTAGGAAAGCGTTTAGAAATATTATCTGTAAACAAATATCGTTATTTGAATAAATTAAAAATTGTAATACGTATTTTTAAGTGCTTATAATTGCTTACACTTTCATTGCTGTGTTACGTTATTGTTATAGAAATTACCAATGAAGATATAAAGCTGATACACACGTCAAAGTAAACGATTTATTTCGGAAATATATCGTAAGTAAAACCATTGGAATGATATATTTTTAACCATGAATTTGTAAAATAATATTGCTTCAGGGTTTAAATTTGTTTAGTTTGCTTTCACATAGTTCTAAAACAGCTGGAAAAAATTTCGGAATATCCATTTCAATAAAAGTTGCAACAATACTTTATAATGTAAAACCAATAATTTAGTCCACTAATTATTTCCAATTTACTGTAGGCCTACAAGTATTTTTCAATAAGAATAATCATGTTTACTTTGTTCTCATTAATTGTAAAACAAATCAATGTTGTTTTCACTACAACAATGTATACTACACCCGAACATAATGCAATCATTTACAAAAGTAAGAATAATATATCCCAAATACAACTTTGGGATATACAACAAATACAACATATCTATTTATCAATTAAAGTGGAATAGTGTGCACACGTTTTAAAATGTTTTATTTATTGGTGAAAATTGTTACTGTTAAAAATGACTACACATTTTGAGTAAGAATTAGCCTGTCTTGCTTTAGTGTAGGTCAATATAATTTTATTCTAATTATAATTTATACTTGCGAATAAAAAAGTGGCTACAGTTATATTAATTTCAACCCCGTCAGTTTAGTATTATTTTCCCAAGTTGTATTTCCGCACAAACTGTCTTACCATATTGTAACGCTAAGCCATTCCAATACGTTCTTTTATTTTGGAATGTATATTTTTTTATAAAGATGGTGTTTAACTTTTCTATTGAACTAATTTAAACACTATTTATTCTGGTCGCCGAAGAAGAGGAAGTCGGCGGAAAAGTACAAACATTATTATATATTACTAATCCAGAAAGTTATCTGCTGATAAGGATACATTACAATTCACACAAAATAACGGTAAAATGTCATCTGATTTAGAAGTTGAGACAAATTTGGCTTTGTAAAGTAATGTGGTTAAACTAAATCTGGACGAAAGTAATGGTGTAACTTTAAGAAATAATTACCTTCTGATATAAATTTGTAAAAGAAAGGTACACCTTTTAGTGAGAAATATTTTTTTTAAAAATATATATATATTTTTTTATTTATAAACTTTAATGCACACTATTAGAATCATGGATGTAACATAAAATAACAATACATAATGATAAATATTATATACAAAACTAAAATACAAAATACAGAAAACAATTTAAAATATGTGTAAGTGTCTGTGTAAATGATCACTATGTAAGAGGACCATTTTTATAAAATTTTAAATTGTTGTAAGTAGTATGTTTTCTTACCTTGGACTGCAAGGGCAATGATTAGGAAAACTGCGTTGTGGAAATAATATAATTAAGATATTTTGTTGCATGTAAAATCTACATCCAAAAATACTGTTTTTTTAAGACTTGTCGTGGAATGTTTTAACAGAAACAGCTTCTTATGTCGGATTACTGATTAAACGAGATTTATATAACGTATTGTATACAATTTCATTTATATAATTTTATAGTGTGTTTGAGAGGTTGTATAGTGTTTACAAATGATTCTTAAGTAAATTGTGCCCTCCAAATTAATACTCAATTTACCGATAATTTGTATGTAACTGCATTTAAATACATTAATACGCGTCACAAGTAAGCTAATAATAAACAACTTAATTATTCAAATATTTAGTACGCTTTGGAAAGCTTAAGCCACAATAATTTTAAAATTCTCGCTTTAAAAACAAACCAGGAAAGTTCACCAGGTTGATCAAAGAAGATGACAAACGATGTTGCTTGAGATAAATTCGTGTTCAGCAAATAACGCATCTTAAAGGTTTGTTGTGATAAAACCTTGCGGCTATTGCCTTTACCTCCATACGATGAAAGTCTACTGGTTTATATTTCGTTTAGTAAAATCGTTTTTACTGAACAAAGCATGTTCTTAAAAAATATATTCATTTTATAACTTTTCACATTTACTACTAAAAATCTATGTAATTATCAAATAATTTGGCTTTGTTTACACTCACTATTCATCGGGGATATATTCTTTCAATTATTATGAAAAGGTTGATATTGAGCAATATTTAAATTTGGTAATGCAAAACTACGTCTTGTGAAACTTAAAATTATATTTTGAATTATTTTCAAACTTGTGAAACACTGTCCAATGTATTGAAAACAAGCCTAAACATTCGTCCTACAATTATTCCAGACCTCGGAAAAACAGCAGCAGTGGACTCATAATTGTTTATAATTTTTACTGTATGATTTTTCATTTTTATACTGTAACGTTGTTTTATTAAATTAAATATTACTACAACTGATATTGTTATTCTTTTCATTTAATTAAGACTTAAAATATTATGCCTTTTCCATTTTCCTTAAATATACTCAATATTTAATGCAAAAAACGCACTTACTACACATAATAAAATTATTATGGAAACTTAAATAGGCTTTGCGTTTCTTGGGGCAGTTTATAAATTGGATGAAGTCTGTAGGACGTTTCACTCAATTTTTGAACAACATTAAGAGTAAGTTGTGTAGAGAAGGTACTATGTTAGAAATATATTATTTAGAAATTCTAAATAAACAATTTAAGCAATAAATAAAAAGTATAAATAAAGTTTTTTTTTATATAAACAGTAAAATTATATTCATATATAATACATACTGTACATTTTATATTTCATTTCTTAATAATAATACGTGTTTTGAAAAAAAAAAAAAAATAACATTGTTAGTTTTAGTTAGTATAGCACAAAAATATCAGTGATTATAACATCTACTGTAGATGTTCTATTGCTAATTTAAAATGTATGGTAGGTTTAATATTCGTCTAACCTATATTTGCTCAGCTAATAAAGGCAATACACTTTTCAACTTACTATATCAAATTCGATTTTATTGATTGGACTGTTTTGGGTCCAACAATATATACAATGATTTTACTAGTCTATGACATTATCATTGTTTAGTACAATTAATTTTATTTCTTAAATACAAATTACAAAACAATTTCAGTATACTTACTCGATTGTACTAAATATGTTATTATTGCAATGCTTAATTTTATTGTTGACAAAATTAATTCTATTTTATTAGATAATGATTTTATTTACTTTAAATTAATCTATATACAAGGATATCAAACACAATTTTGTTTGAGCAAATTAAAACAGTATATATTTCTACAAATAATTGTGGCAAGACGTTTTATTCTCCATGACAGTTTAATAGAAACTTTTGTTAAGAAGATTCATTTTCGCAATCACAGTGGATTTTACACCGTAATTCATAGCTTTCAAGTTTGAAGAGTAACGAAGTGGTTCTATTTTGTATGTCCTTGTAATTTAATAAACACAATATTCATTATATTATATTCAATTAGACATACAGAAATATTCTTGATTATTGTAAATACATTTTTTTTATATACAATTTACAAATACAATATCTTCTATTTAAAGCTATTAATATGAAAACACTCCGAATCCGTTAGTCGTTATTAGAACTAATAAATACAACAAAATACTCAATGATTGAATGAAACCCCGAACTACAAATATAAGGAACGAAAAACAATAACAAAACAATTTAATGAAAAGTTATGTTTAATGTACTATCCTTAGTACATTAAAAATAGTATTTAACAAAAGGTTTTTAAATACTACTGATTACTAAAAGCTATTTGGTGCTAATACTTAAGTACATTAAATATCCAAATAACTGTTTAATTATATTTGTATTGTATATTTGTACAATGCTAACTTTTATAAATAAGCAATTAATGATAAAACAATATATAAATAAGAAATTCACAGTAAGTCACGAACAATACATAACGACTTTGTATATTCCTGATATAATGAGATTTGACTATGATGCATGGCAACAAATATCCCATTCAGTGTAGCATTATATATTGTATCTCTCTATAAATCCCAATACAACAATCTATACACATTCCAGGCACATTCGTTGCTGTAAAAGATATCTAAATGATATATATGTACCTCACTATCTACATGCATTGAAACAGATTTATTGTTACATTAAAAAACATTTTAAAACGTAAGTAATGTCAATTGTTTTCTTTGTTATGGTTTCGTTTTGCTTACACCTAAAAGTTTACAAAAGAATATATTACTGAAAATAAAGTTTGTGAACAAAAGTTTAATGTCGCTAATTAGTATAATCAAAACTAATTATGCTAACTATTATTCTAATTATTATCTAAATCATTATTCGCTAATAATTCTGTATGTAACGATTTTTTTTTATAAAGATTGTAAGTTTTAATTAAATATATCTGATATATAAACTTAGATTAATATATTTAAAATTTGAGGTGTTGCTTATCTAGTCATTTGTCACACCACGCATGCCAATAGTATTTAAAAATTAACTTTAATTTAATTTGTATAGTATCATTTCCTACAGTAAAATTATATAAACGCCAACACAAATACATTTGGCTAGAAAACTTCACTAGTCTTAACAGTATGTTAGTTATACAGTAACTACGACACTACATTAGTATTATTATAGGCTAATAAACTAAATATTTTGTTCCGTAAAGTGATCCTCTGTATGTTCTAAAATACAAAAATGGAGTCGGATGTCAACATATGCATCCATCTTAAGGTGTTACAATTATCACTCGCAAAAGGTCGTCAGAACTATAAATACAACATTTAAAACACACAACACAAACATGAGTAACATTTAATTTAAATTGTCTGACATTAGTTTTTGTAGGCCGTTTCGGCTCGGCTCTGTACATTATCAAAATGTTTAATCAACATACCTTAATTTCAGTTAATAGTAGTTCCTATGTCTGGATTAATGGTGCTATTACTCCAGAAGCAAGAACAGTAAACAGTTTCATCCTAAAGTAAACAATTTTTATGTAAACAAAATGAAACAGGTTAAGTAAAGAATATTAAGACCTAATTTTGCAGTATCTTACTTTAGTACATTGAATTTAGTGTCAACGAAATTCATCCAGCCTTTCTTCAATTGTTATTGATTCGCGTAGGTTAACAAGTTTTTTTTCCAGTTGTTATTTCATTATTCTAGCTAATACATTTTAGCAAAAGGTGTCGATAAAAGTAAAACTAAAAAAAAATATATTTTCACTACATAGATCCTTAAATTACTTAAAATTTATATAAAAATTTGCATTCATAGAATACAATTTTTCTGTAGATTAGTAAGTCATTGTACAAATTATATAAATATTAAAGTTTTTTTTTTTATTGTCATAATTAATTTATTAAGACACATTTACCTGCCAGAAAGTACATTATTTTGTTGAAAAACCGTTATATTAGATTCCTAAAACTAAAAACAATATTTCCATAAAGAAAGTATTATAAAAAAAATGTTATTATTAAATAGAATTTTCATTTAATTTAAGATTGAAAAATTTAATGTACCTATTTAAATTTACTATATAAACTCCACTTTTACATTAAACAAATAAAAGAGCACTGTGGCGACAAAATCACACTGGTTTGAATAAAAACGCCGAACCACAAAACAAGAAACAAAAACAATAACTAAACAAATAAAATGTAAGTTATGTTTACTACCCTTAAGCACATTTCGATAACATGGTCATCATCCTCAGAGGGTTTTAACCCTGGAGTAGTGTTAAAACCCTCTGAGGATGGTGACCATGTCATCAAAATGTACATAAGTGTAGTAAACATAACTTACAATTTAGTTGTTTAGTTGTTGTTTTTGTTCCTTGTTTTGTGGTTCGGGGTTTTTATTCAAATCAGTGTGACTACTTTTACAGTAAAATTTTATTTTACTCTTATGGCTTTAAGGCTCTTCTTTACCTTGAAGAAAACTACCGAGTGTACAGTATGATTTCAATGCAAAAAGCCTGACTCAAGCCGCAAAATCGTTGAAACATGCATTCGTAATACCGTGTTTCGGATTCTATTTATAAATTAATAATCTGGGAAACTACTTTAAGTTTTAAAGAAGGCTTCATATTTTTTACGTGTTACCTTAAAATATGGAAATTATTGCTTAAAACTCCCAAAAAATGCGTTAAAAATAATCGATTTTTACTCATTTAAACTGTTGATTAAAAGGAGTTGCCGACGATTTCTTTCAATTATGAGGTATAAGACAAAAGCACAAAGCCTTTAAGAACAATTTAACATGTTTTCACAACTTTTTAGGTTGACAAACGGCGTCCGAAACACGGTAATACGAAGTGTATATTTTTGCTGTTTTACGCAAGGTATAGAAGACCCTTAAATGATGTATAGTCTTCCTAAAAATGTTCATAAGAACTGTTGATGGTACCTAAAGGTATGTAACCTAGTTTTAAAAAAAACAGATATTGTGATTTTAACTATTTGGTATTTGTTTAAGGTTAGTCCATGAATTAGCATGATAAAAGATAAAGCATATAGTATATTAATAATACGTCTATACTTCTGCATAGATGACAACGGCAATTAAGGGGTAGTATTTTTGTTTAGTATCTTTGATTAAAGTGTGTACTACAAATAATCCCAGTAGTAATGTTAAATAACACAATGTTGTGGAACCGAATTCTAATATTTAATATATTTATTTGTTGAATATAGTTTATACAATTGTAATCAATTGTGGAAAGTTGTATGTTTAAATTTAAAAAAAAATACTTTTTTATCTATTTTGTTTTGTACATGTGTGTATTAGAGAGAAAAATGGAAAGAGAGCTACAAAGAAAGAACAAGCAATGCAAATTATTTTAAAAAGTATTTAACTGCTAAATAATTTAAATCACGTTTTTAATGGAAATACAAATTCACTTTTAATGATCGTGCCAATGTCATTTATCTCTGGATCAATATACATTTCATGTCGCATGCAACTGATATCGAAAAAAAGGCTGTGACGCCCTTATGATTTACCTGAATTTTAATATTAACAGATTATAATGACATAACTTATTTAAGGCATGTCACTTATGTGGAAAATACTATCCTTTGGAAATATTTAGTTATTTAAACCCAATTCGTTAAATATAAAGAAAGAAGTTACTAATTTGGGCTTTCTAATGCAATACAAAATTCTTATCGGTAAATGGACATGTAATAAATGTTTTTAAAATTGTATATATCTTTTGTGTAATTCTACTAGTTTTAAGTAAGGACACAATAAACTGGGTCAATATATGTTTACCACTGCTTAAAATCATAAACAATAAAAAAGTATTAAATACGATAATTTCGGCTAACATCCTTGGAACCACATTTGGGAATTATTTTTTATCAAATGGTTAAACCACAAAAGGTCTTTTTCTTGCTGTTTAAAACTTCAACTGTTGTTTGTTTTAATTCTATTTAAAATACTTCAATAATTTTTTAACTAAATATTGTTAAGAGCTCCTAAAAGGTTTATTTAATTAGCTTCAAGACGTTACTTGATAACTAATTGGCAAACATAAACACATGGCTGACTCGTAAATAATCTAATAAATTACTTATATTCTTTTCAGAAAAAGTACATTGCAATTCGTAAATTATTTCGGTAAATATGCATAGTATGTAATACATCGTTATTTATTTATCTATTATTAAGTTAGTAAATTTACAAATATTTAAATTAAATTAATCAATTAATATATATATATATATATAAATACACCTATCTATTTGGCGGCCGTAAAAAAGTAAGCCATTTGGCTGCCACCCTTTAGGGAAGAGTATATCCATGTTTTAACTTGCTAAATTGATTGTGAACTTCTACGGATCACTATATTATATTTTTATTAATTTATGACTCCTTTAAGATCATTTTTCAATATTGGTGCTATTTGGCAGAAGCAAGATTGCGGCGATTCGGCGCAGCTTGTATATAGGTCCCTTTTGGCTGCCATATATGTTTGGTATGGGTACATTTAGCTGCCCGCAGTGTTGTCAAGTCGAACAGGTGTATATCTCGACTATTCGGCTGCCGGTGTCAAACCTACATAAAATGACATTTTAAGCAACTATCAATTTTTAAAAGTGTTTTTAATTATATTTTCTTATAAATCTTTCATAATTTTCTGGGAAAACAGTATTTCTGTATGGCTAAATGAACTTAGCTGTGTGCTTTTCTTTAATTTAAACTCCTTTTTTGATTTCCAAAGAAACCTGCTTGTATATCTTCACTCATAATGCCCTTCCTTTTTTTTTTAATAACCTATATAGAAAATTAGTAATTAGGAACTTTTAAAATTAAAACTGCCATGTAATAATTTGTTTATTGCTGGACAAATTAAATTGCATAAAGCATGAACAACAGGAAATAAAAAACAAAATAAGTAAGTCTAGTAATAACTAACACTTATATAATAGAAGTGATGACAAGCTCTTCTTCTTTCACTCAAAAACTCTTTTAAATTGTAGTAAGTCTTAGTTTTTAACAATGTCTTGAACCCTTTCCTTTTGAACTTGTTGGTAAATGGCTAAAAAAGGTTTTCATACTTTAAATGGTATGTCTTTTAGTATTTGATGATTTGTGATTTGGTATGGCCAGTTTATTTGTATTCTTCAAAATTTTTATATTGAAGTATTCTTTTAAATATTCAAAATATTTTTTGGAACAAAATATATTATAAAATATAAATAGATGTAAGGGTTAATAATTAGTTTTATTTAAAGATAGTCTTGCAAGAATAATTTTGCCTTTTTTCCTGCTCGAATGGATTTCTGTTTTCGTAAAATAAATAGGTTTTGGATATTAGAATTTAAGTTGCCCCAAATTATAATAGGATAGCTCAATTTAGGGGTAATTAAACAATGATATACCGATAGTAATGCAGTTTTTGTACAAATTGTCAATAACCTTCTGATAAGAAAAATATTTGAAGAAATTTAATCACTCAAAGAGTTTAGATGTTCTTAAAATGTAATGTTGTTGTCTAGTTAATTGTATTATTTTGTTATATAAATTGGTCTATAATATGAACAGTCACTTGCGTTTCCTCTGAAATACCCATAATACATTTTGAGGAAGCTTAAGTGTTTTCGGAGTAGATTTATGACTATTTACATTATCTATCATTGAAGCTAAAATTTCCAGTTTAACATACTAATTTCAAAGGGGAGGAGATAAATAACTAACTTTGTTTTGTTTATAATTAATTGTAACATCCCTAGCTACGATTATACATTTTACTAACAATCTCGTAATGAATATTTATGTTTATTAATAATAAT
>JAGFPH010002417.1:83779-101133 GCA_018207615.1 Philaenus spumarius | reverse complement strand
CTATGTAATTATACAAATCATACTGTTAATATTCTCAGTGATAAATTGTTCCATTTTGAGTATTAAATGCAGTAAACATAGGCTACTAGATAAACATTATTTAATACTTAATTGTATCCTACTGAAATAATTATTGTAACTTTATTTCTGGTTTAGAATATATTAACATCGTATATTTCTGCCCTCTTGAAAGCTACACATTATTTTCCTAATTACTAACAACAGAATAAATTGACAAATGTATTGAAGTTGTTATTATTTAATATAATACTCGTATATATGTTACACATCGTTTAAACGTATTGGTATATAAAACTTATGAGAAACATGAGCATTCACAATAAACTAACATTTATATTACAAAAGAGGTGTTCAAAATCATATTTCAAATATATTTAACTGGCAATTTACACACACATACGTACTAACATCGCTTTACAAAATATATATTTTATTTGAAACGTGGAAAGCTTCATTTATCATAGTGAATCCAAACAAAAGTAAAACTAAAATTATTTTATTACCTGGAGTTAAAACGGTCTTGTATATAATTCATTTCTTTTTGGTAAGTACTAGTATTAGAGTATGCAATTATTTGAATTAATACTTTTCCGTAAATGTTTGCAAAACAATAATAATAAATCATGTGTTTGTTTGATATCGATATTTATAATTCTATTATAAGTTACTCCACTACATTTTAATGCGATCTATGAACACGTTATTAACATAAAGTTACAGTGTTATCTGCTTTTAAAACATATAATTCAAAATTGAAATTGAATAAATGGTATTAAAGTTGACTTTAAATTTGACTAAGAATATGTATAGATAATTATTTTATACATAATTATAAACCTACAGTTCTTTATATAAAATTGTTTAAAAAGCTAGAAAAACTCTAGGAAATTGTAAATAACTGTATTTAGTTAAAAGCAATCGTGATTTTAATCTGTAATGTATCTTAGGACAAGAACAGCATATTTTTATTTTTAGGTTATAAGAACACGAAATACGTTATCGTTTGTTTTATGAAGATTCTAGTTTTTCCAATAATTTTAAAGAAATCAATGATAATCGAATTTCTATTATAAGTAAATGACTAAAGTATATGTTTTGAAAATGTAAGAAATTAAAAGATTGTTTTATAAAAATAAGTTGTCAAAGTAAATTGAACTATAAAATTGTATGTAAGTTTTAACATAAGTAATGATTATGTAGCGCCTACTTTTAATTAAACGCATTTTGAGAATAGAAAAGCTTTTAAGTAAAGGCTCTTCTCTAAGTATCTCGGAAGCAGTTATTATAACAGTTGTTATAGGCGTTTAGGGAGATATTAAAATAAACCTTCTTATATTAGTTGCAGAGTTCCGCCATGCGTAGAATTCTGCTGGGACCTGTATTATGGAAGATTGTAAGTTGCAATTTATACAGTCGTAGGTTTCACGTAAATAGGTAAACAAATTAACTACACACACTATGTGCTCAGTTTATCTATTAAACAGGGTTTAGGTTATATTTATCTGTTTACATTCTTGTTGAATGCACATGCAGTGTTTGGCCAGTGTGTTTGCTTTAGGAAATGCTAGAAATACTTTTACTACTAGTACTTTAGTACTACCTTTACATGCTTTAGGATATGCAACTTCCAATAACTACTGAAATACTTTTTCTACTCCACGTTTCAAGTTTAGTGTGCTGTACGGAACCCCATATTCGATGTTATTCTTAGGGTTCGCGCTACTACTAGACTGTAAAAAAAGTAGACTTCTGGCTCTTGCCAGTATTATATTTTTTAATAAAGGTTAAGGCTTTGTAATTAGAAATTTATTTTAACAGGCATGAAACTACAACTAAAGAGAATAAATTATTATATAACTGAAAGTACTGGTCATTTAAGATGTTTTATTATGGTTTCGTATGAATGTAATCACAAGTTTGAAAGTTAGAAATTTTTGTATTGGTAAGTTGTATTAGGAAATGTAAGTTATTATTATTTAATCGTAGGTTAATTATAGACAACGAGAATTTTGTAATATTTTTTACATTTTACCAAAATATCATTGGGTAAACCTGTCCCGGAAAATTGCCCAGCAAATTTAAATAGCAGATTAACCTGTTGTAGAAATTTGTCAAATTTAAATAGTGGACACGTTGATAACCAATAGGCCTAACGTGAATGAGATAAATATTATTTATTTTACTCTGTTCATCACTTCCATGCATGGCACAGTCTGTTCTATTTACAGATTTTCGGCCAGATCCAGAAACTATGAAAGAAGTAAAATGTAAAACTATAATTTTATTTCGTCCCCATTGCAATGAGTAATAAAAATTATGCCTTAAAATCTCGAACAATAAGTGGGCGTTTATATTCTACTAATATACCTGAAATGCACAGTTATGCTTAGCTAAAACGGTTTGTTTAGTCCAAATAAACCGGAGGACTAAAACCTTCAGTAATTGGTAAATAATGCTTAATAGTTGCGAGTGGATTAACACTTGAAGTAATTAGTAAATAATAAATCTTTACCATTAGTTAGAAAATGAGTTGTTTCAGAAGAAAGTAACAATTAATTATTATTTAGTCATTTTAACAAACTATTAATAAACCCCTTTCATACAAAAGACATTTGCCTCATATTGATTGTAGGGTATGTATGGCATCAAAAGAGTTACGGTAGAGTTAGTTATAAATAATGAGTTCAATACTTTATAATTTTAGCTGCAAAATATTGGATGTTAGTAGGCGAGATATGTTCAGGCCACTTAGTAGTATTTCTTCGCTACGTATTGCCAAAAAAACGTGAAACGCCTAGAAGGTTATTCAAATTAAAATAAAATACTTGTAGATTATATTTTTTTTAAACACTATTAAATGCATAGTTAAATAATTTCATAGTATAAGAAACAAATTAATTTAAGATCAGCAAGGTGATGTTTTAAAAGTGTTGTTTTATATCCTATTAGTAGAATATAGGCTAAATTAGATGTTATTATTGTTTTCTTTGGTTAATGCGTAATCGACCAATACCCACACGAAAAAAATATTATTTTTGTACACAATTTTTTATCAATAGATTAGGAAAAAATGTGTTTTAATGTATTGCTTAAAATAACGTTAGGAATTTGTATAAACCACTGAATGGTTTACTGTTATATCATCATATAAAAAACATAGATAAATACTTTTTTTTAAATTCGAAATTCCTTATAAAAAACTTTATATTAATTATGTAAAGAACTTACTTGATTCTAACTGTATAAAGTTTATAAATGATGTATGTACTTACTGTTATAACTTCTTCTGTAAATTAACATTTTAACTAGATACGTTGGTACTTCTAGAAATTCACTGACAATTTTAGCTAAACTGCATTATATAAGAAAAGTTGAGCACCACTTAATTTCTACATTACGAATAACTATTTTACACTAAGTTAAACCTATTGTACTCCAAACAATGGTTTCATTATTATTGATGGTATAAAACCGCAGTTGAGCTTCACCTGACACAAAAGATATGTCGCCATTGTTTGAAGATTAAAGTAGATCTAGTTCTTATGTTGTTTTGTTATGTGCCATTAACTTATCTAAATTTGAGGGAAATGTTAACTATGTTTACCTTTGCTCTAATTGTATCAATGCTGTAAAAAACACTAACATTTTATGTAATGCAAAAATGTTTTCATTCATTCACGATGTTTAAACTCTGCTATAAAATTAATTACAAGTACAAGGTAGTATGAAATTGAAACTATTAAAAAACTATATACTTACCTAAATGATAGTACATTATTTTATATTTAAACAAATTTTACAATTATTAAAAGTTACATGTAAAAAGTATTTCAACAAAGAAATTAAACCAATAAATGAATGACAATTATTGGTCTGCTTAGATTTAATTTTAGAACGTATCTACACAATACGAAACTTACTTGAATAACCAAACTTAAAAAAAAAGAAATTAATATAACCCTTAATCTCACATTAATTAATATAAAATTTTAAGGACTGTTAAATCAAAAGAAATTTTTCCGAAAACGAGTTTTACAATTCGTAATTGAAGACTCAAAAACAAAATAACTTTATTTAAATGTGAAACACTTCATCAATATTCGGTTCAAAAGGTAATGTGAAAATGCATCAACATAAATATAAATATGCTGGAAACTTTAGCATGCTGTGATTTATGGGTGTTTAATATTTTTTTTAATTTTTCGACAGGTTTCTTTTATTTTGTATTGGTTTATTTACCAAGTTTGGCTGCAACGTTTATATCTTAAAATACATTTTTTTATAGGCTGTCTTCGTTATTGTGGTCGAAAATTTTAAGGAAGGATAACTTATCAAATGATTGTTAAGTTATATGTATTGATATAGTGATATCCATATATAATATAACCATATCACTCTACATAATGTATCTGAGTATATTATTATTTGTGTGGATTAATGGTTACACAGATCACTTAATTAATAGATTTTACGGAGAGACAAACGAAACAAATTCATTCAACGGCAGTAAGTAAATTGCCTGATTTTGGACGGAGCATATCCCTGAATAATTCACAAAAGACTACCTTATTTATCTAAACTTAAATAGGTTGTGTCGTATACAATTGGGCGTACGTCGTTTAAAAACATGTCAATGACGATAAATCCCAAACGTTATGTATTAATGTTATAAAATTGTCTTTAGTCCAGGATGGGAGAAACTGTAAAGAAGATGGGTTAGATTAATAATTGTAAATTGTAAAGGTTCTAATTTTGTAAATTTTAACTCCTGTTTGTATGAGTTATCGTGTGTGCACATAAAAATATAATTAACACCTTGTTTACTATAAGGAATGAACAAGGGTAATGCATCTCTACATGTCCAATTCCCCTTCCACCTTTACAAATATATTCGTTTTTTAATCTTTTTAATCTATGTAAAAAGTATAGTTGTAGTATTTGTCGAACAAATATAATTGGGAGACTTAAATTAAACGGGTCATTAAGGTTTCTAAATTTTCAAGAACTGATGCTAAAATCAACGAATTAAAAATGGCGGAAAACCAGCCCTCTCCACAAGTAGTTTCTTACTACCGCTTTTACCTGTCTTGTCATTTATTTAATGTTTTGTAACTGTTTTCTTTTTCAAATATAACTTTTTTTAATATAAATTCGTAAAATGTTAATGTTCTTTTGGTTCAATTTTAAATCTTTTAATTCATAAACGGGTAGTGCGCGTTTGATAACTTTGTTGCCGAAAATATGTCTTCACTAAATTTAGTTTGGGAATCTTATCTGAATTACTTATTCCATAACAATTCAGATAATTTAACCTATTAAGAATTTAAGTTTTCAAGAAATGTGTGATTTATTGTAAATATTTGGCAAACAGTTAGCATATTTCCGTGGTGGATGATGGTCCCATATCGGGCACCTATCAGATAGTGGATAGAGAAACACCTCTCAGAGCTGAGTGGTTTCGGGGAAATCAATTACCCTGGGTACCAAAATCCAGATAGGGGAAGGTGCCCCGAAAATAAACCAAATATAAATAATTAGCAGAAGGAAAAAGTTACGAAGCAGGGAGTCGGATCTCCAGTACCGGCGACTGTCAAAAAGAATGTACTACCTATTGAAGTTGTGGCATGAGGAATATATCCTTAACCCTCCAAGTAGCATGGTTAAAGCTAAAATTAAAAAGCCTGTTTTTAGCGTTTTGCAAGCATATTTTTAAAAAACTCGCCAAAAATAGTAAATGAAGCCCAATCCAAAAGTGTTCCATAGCTTTTTGTAGAAGAAATTTCAAATAATTCAAATATGCCACTAAAAATTAGTTTCTTTTGAAATTGTAAAAGTTATTAGCTTAGAAAGCAAAAAATGTTTAGTAACGGAAGGGAAAAACAACCTTATGCCTACATAAAAAATAGTAAAACATTTTTGTAATTTTTTCGTAAGTGTAAAAAAGTTTCGTAATTTAGTTCTAAATAGAACTGTATAAAAACATTTATCAATTTCAAATTTTTTATTTTGAAAAAAACAATTTTTATGTTCCAAGTACACGACTGGTAACAAACCTAGGCCAAGATTGTAACGTCATTTACTAATATATGCTTTGCCCCAAAATGAAATATTAGTATAACAAAGTGTAGAGGATAAATAAAATAAAATAATGGTATACTTGTTTTTCCTTAGTTCACAAAAGTGTTTGAGTTCTCATTATTTGAATAACAAAATTACAGCAATCTAATGAAAATTCGGCCGTCTATAACAGCGGTGAGAATGGGACACTTGAATAGCAATTGAACCCACGCGCTAGACTTTCTCACTAGAACGTAATAATTATGTACATTTCAATTGTCGTCTAGACAGACAAAAAACCTGTTATTTCTGGATTAATTCCCACCGTTACAAAATTCAAACTTTGCTGTACAAAATGGTGTAAAGAAATCTGTCAAAACATTTGATATGGTAAGTGTAAAATCACTTGACAAATGGGCTGTTTCATTGGTTGAAAAACTGTCCAATCGCAAGGTTTTACAGTAATTCTTGGAAAAATACTATTTATAGTGACATCTGATTAGAAGGCACCAACAGAAAGATAAAAGCTTGACGAATCCAATTTTATCTTTATAATAGCTAAAGAAATATTTGTGTAGATAATCTTGAGCGTTGAAGAAGTGGGCAATAACAGTACAATTGTATGCAGATTCGCGCACGGAAATAGCTGTAGACCGATTTGCATATTTTAAAACGATGATTACGTATGTAAATATACGTTTTACGAAAACGTTTAAAATACAAAAAATAAAGTTTAATCCATTTCCTTTCCAATGGTGCCAGTGTTATTACGATTGGATGATTTTAAGTGAATTAATTAATCGAAAATACAAATGTATGTAAATTCTCGCTAATTTTCGAAATGGCTACATCTTGCGCCTGAGAGAACGTCACTTTAAGCAGTCTGACACTGGGAGGGTTAATGTGAACCTGGAGAGATTCTTAAGTTGTTGAAGGCAAAGGATTTTGTAATAAAATATGTAACTAATATAAAAACATATAAGTGATTGAGATAAAATAATAGAACGAAATCTTTCTCTGATCGAGCAAGTTTTTAATAAAAGTCAGAAATTTTTTTGCATTAATAAGATTGATTGAGATTTAGGGATTGAGGTTGAGAATTGATCCTTTAGAAGGACATTTTCTCTTATTTCTCAATGCTAAAATGTTAAAGGCAGAAGTGATTTTCTCAACTCAAAAATCTTATTAATAGGCAGAAGTGGGGCGTTAAATGTGCCGAACCTTATCTCATAAGTAATTTTACTAAAAATAGAGAAGAGAAAAATAAATGTGCCCAATCCAAAGATGCCCATCCAGCTACTTATTGTGGCTGCGTGGTCGCCAAACAACTTCAGCAGATGAGGGATTATGCATATTGCATTAAAAAAACTAAATCAAAGAATTATATTGCTCCAAATTATGATGTCCTAGTGGAAAGATCTATCACAGAACAAATTCATATACACGGAAAACAATCGCTATTAAAGCAGGTTACATTGGAAGAATCTTATGCAGTAAAAAATAAAAATACAGAGGAAAAAAAGACAATAAGTTAATCTTGACTCTATTAAACAGACTCTGCAACGAAGTTTTTCAGAGTTATTGCAGCAATAGCAAACCAATAATATAACTTTTGAAAGAATCAGTAATTGATAAAACAGTAATTTAAAAGCCTCTAAGAAAAACGAGTAAATATGGTACAGTCTCTAGGAATAGCAGCGAGGATTCCAATAGATTATTTCAAAGGATCAATGAAGTAGAAGTGCTTCTTTGGGACAGATCGTACATATATGTTTGATCTCAGAAACCCATTTGATAAAAGATTCACACCAAAAATGAAAAGGATACAACATCTAGCACACATCCCGGCCTGACAAAATTGGAAAAGGAGGGTTAGCTGTGATAGTAAAACATAATATGAAACACTGACAGGAGGACAGTTTGTAATATATGGAAATGCAATTAAAAATATTAATTTAGATACAATAATACTGTCCACCAAGATTTAAGGTATAAAAGAGAGATGTTATTCACCTTTTTGAAACTTTTGTAGAAAGCTTTATAATTGGAGAGGTCTCAAGGTTAGATACTAACAAAGGTAATGATGCATTTTGAGCAGTCTAAGGATGGAATTGTTAGGTGTTGACAATAGGCAAAGCTACATATTAGCCTGTTGATTGAAAGAAAATACAGATTTGATTGACTTTTTGTGATAAAGTGAAAATGACCTAAGTATGGAAAAAAACATGATTTAGTATTAGAAAACACTTGCATTTTTCTAACCATAAGTGGAGCAGTAATACAAACTAAACTGCCTCCTTTATTAACTAACCGATTAAATAATTGTAATGGATCACATGATTCACTAACTAGCTGAGTTGGAACATATGATTAAACTGCAAGTCCCACTTAAAACAAGAAACAGCTTGATAAAGAAACAGAACAATTTGTAATAGGCATACCACAACAGCCAGCATAGAATAAGACGCCTATACTCAAACCGAATACACCTTGAATTATCTTTGTTAAAGAAATCAGGGAAATTGTTATAGAAAAGCAAAAACCAAGAAGAAGGTGACAGTTAACTGGATCACTAAACGATAAAAGACTGTTGAACATACTCTCCAGACAACTGAAGAAAATTATTCAAGATATAAAAAACGAAAGGATTACTAGCTGAAAGTCCAATATGTATGACCATAAGAAAACAGACTACTCTCTCTGGAAACCAACCAAATATCTAAAGAGGCCAAATATCATATACCTCCAACCTGGAAAGAATATTGAAAATTTGCAAGGAGTAGTGGAAAAAAAGCAGAACTGTTAGCAAAATACTTAGGTGACACCTTCCAGCCATATCGAAGACAAACTTCAAAAAACTACTTACAAAAAACAAATAATAGAGCTATGTTGCAGCCTGTCACCACCAAATAAGTAGCAAGTGAAATCTATAAAAATGTACATCAAAACAAGCTGCTAGCTATGATTTGATAAATGGAAAATCAGTGAAAGAGATGCCGTAGAAAGTGATACACATCTAATTAATGCTTCGTTTCGTGACTGCTATGTGGAAGAGGATGACGATTGACGAATTCAGTGGAAGATTGCTGAGGTTATAATTATACAAAAGACTGGTAAAATGTTTGATAAGTTATTATTAAAGTGTCACAAGCAAGTTATTGAAAGGAAGGATCCGATTCTAAACCATCAATTTGGTTGCAGAAATAAGCAATCAGCTAATGATCATGTGCACAGAATCACCAATATTTTTGAAAATGCAATTGAATAAAAACGAATCAGTTCTGTGGTATTCTTGGATGCTTCACCAGCCTTTGATAAGGTATGGCATTGTTGACTGGAATACTAAATGGATAACTACTTCCTAATGCAACGTAGTCAGTTACTGAAGTTATAAATTTCAGGAAGACGCCTTTGAGTCATGCTTGAGGTTGGTTACTCTGATTTAAGGCATAAATTTGTTGGAGTTCCTCAAGGCAGTGTTTTGGAACTTTTACTGTACTTACTTTATATAAGTGATACTCTAGGTTGTATTAAAGCTTCCCTTGCTAAATTTACGGTTTGTACAGCTATTATTTCAGAGAGAAATAGCATCGAGGACTCAACTTGAAGACTGCAGATGGCTGTCGATATGACAATAATCGGATAAGGAAGTGGCGAATAAAGCAGAATGAGACCAAATCTGGTTACGTTACCTATACTAATAGACAAATCATCTACCTCCCTGTTATTATCAATCAACAAGTAATCCCACATGATAATAATTCAAAATATTTAGGCATGACACTAGACACAAATCTCCACTGAAAAGTACACGTAAATAAGAAAAGTAATTAATTTAATCAAATATTAAGGAAAATGTGTTGGCTTCTCTGGCATTATTCCGAATTGTCAGTTAGCAATAAACTATTACTTTATAAACATGCCCTAAAACCTATATGGTCATTTGGTGTGCATATAAGCTACATAAAGTTATTCAGATGTTCGAAAAAAACATTGTTAATGCTCCTTGGTAGGTACCTAATGATGATCTCCACATGGATTCCTACAGTACATGAAGAGGTGCAACGATTTTTTAAGAAGCATAAAGATAGATTGATATTGATATTTTGATGCTACAACTTCTCGATAATACAGATCATTTGCTGCGGTTGTAGAGGGTAAAAGCGATTGACTTGGCCTAAGTCAAAAACAGTTCAGATACCACAAGATCAAGTTATTGTTAGTTTTATATATATACCACAGGGCGTGCAACCAACAAATTTATTAATTATATAGATATATTGACAGATGGACTAGTTTCAAATTCAACTAATAAAAATAAACATAAATAAGAAATAAAAAAGTTATAATATTGGACTGTTTTACATCTGCAGGCATCATTTTGATTATATAATGTACAGCATCATCATAAGAGTTAATTAAATCATCAAATACATAGATGTATCTATAAGACAAGTGTTTCAAATGTTAAATAACGCCACATTCTACAATTTAGGGTTAGATTAAAATCTTTAACAAGCACAGCTTTTACATCGGGATTCCATGTTGTAGAGTAGATTACATCACTGTGTTTGAAATATTTTCGTACTCATTTTGAAGGAAATTCTGTTCTTGTGTCGGTTTTGTAAACACTGAGGATTCCTATTAGTACATTTAGAAATATATCCAAACGCTTCCTTGACTTAAATACTGGTTTTATAAATATAAAATGAGTTTACGCTCTGCTTTAAAATACTTATATGATGAATACGATTACAATTTCCATGTTATTACTAAAATAATCAAAGTTATTGTACTTTTAAATATTTTATTCGTGTAAAATATAAATATACTTATGGCAAAAATTGTACGATTTATTTCCAAATATCCCTTGGGGTAGTTAATGTGTTCAACTAAATGCATTTCATATTACTGTATTTAGAATTGTACATGTCGAAAGGGACAATTTGCACTATTTATTAAGATATAATAGGAATTGTATTTGAAAACTTTCAGATGTTACAAATTTATTATGAATTATGGTAAACACAAATCTTTTATTTAACAAATGCATTAAATAGATCATGCGGTACCTAAATTTGTATTATTTGTTGCCTTTGTAATGCATTTGCTACGCAGTACAAACAAAGTTACGGAATCAAACCGGTATTTAAAGAGACTATTTTAACAAAGATCAAAAAAGAAAAATGTTCATGTTTAGAGTTTTTATTGATCACTCTAACATAAAATAATTGAATGCAAATTTTAGTTTAGAAACATTCATAATGAAATCTTCCTCATACTAACGAACGTTACAATATAATTAAAGTGGATATGTATAGTAAACTTTTAAATCTTTAAAATATCATAAAACATTTACATATCGGTAGTTTAATCTGAAAAGGATTGTATAATGTAAATACATATAAAGACAGCATTACTAGATTTATTTATTTATTTCATTGTCGAAGCACTCCTGGAAAGTAACCGTAAAGACGGAAGATATTATTACCTTTAATGAAGAAAGTTTTTGAACCAAAACACTCAGCTAAAGATTGTTGCCAAAGAGAAAACTTTCTAAGTCGTTTCCCTCGTATATAAACTTTTGTTGAATAACAAGTTTAATATTATTTACTATAACATCTACCTAAGAACACTTTTTAGTGTTAAATAAATAACAATTACCTATAAAATAACCTTAGGTCAAATAAAATAACATTAGACTAAAAATCAATACAAATACAACGTATTGTACAGTGCCAGCTCTAATTTTACAAGAGAAAGGGTGTTCTTGCGGTTATTGAAACAAGCGTTCGCAAGCAACATTAATTCTGCACATAAAACCATTTGTCTAGACCTCGTTAAATGCATGTGGCTTTGTCTAAACTTTGATTAAGTACCGGAACCTATAAAAAGCCAGTAAGTGTGCGATTAATTTAAATTAACCGACCAGGAAATATAGTTTGAAATAATGAAACACTTTAATAAAAATGTGGTTAATTGAATAAAGAAATGAAGCTGAGACTTTTAAAAATATATAAATCCAATTAAACGTAAAAAAATCACAATTGAAAATAAGTGTATCAGGATCTTGAAAAGTATTATATTTAAATCAAATCGAAAGCTTATAAAATGCAATAAAAAGTAATGGCATCTTTAGTTACTTACATATTATACACACACTGGATAATTTTAAAAACAAACATAAACATTTAAGGCTTTTTTAAATATGTATAACATTATGTTGTTGTTTGTATATATTAATGAAATGGTTTTAGCCTCATCTCTACATTTACACTTAGTAAACATAATAAGTAAAACTAAACTATCCATGATTTTAAAATGATTAATAAAACGCTATAATAGCATTACTAACGATTTTCGTACATTCATTTTAAACAATAGCTCTAAGCTCTCTTAAATTGAAAGCCAAAAGTTTTATTTTAACTAGTTTAACTCTAACTTTAGATAACCTACTTAAAAGTAAAATCTCTTAATTTGTTTAATTTTCTTCTTTTTATGTTGGCCTATTTAAGTAGTTTATTTTAGTAATTGAAAGTTTGAAACAATAGAATTTAAATTAAATTCTATTTAAAAAATTTTATTCAAAAAATAAATGCATTAAAACTTACTTTGGAGTTACTAATACCTCCGTACAAGACAATAAGTTTTACAGGTTGGTTAAATAATTTTTTTTAATGAAATTAGATTAGATTCAGAATTAATGAATGTATTTTATTTCTTGTATTTTATGTTACGCAGGTTATTGAAATTAGCCACCTAAAATCATTAGAAGTTACATTAAGTAAATAATATTTAAAATAACGAAGGACTGTTTAAAATCACTCTACATTTTATAATATTTAGTTTGCATAAAATTGGTTAAACGTAAATTTGAGATTTTATCACTTACTCAACAAAGACCTCGAATTATTAAATTTCCTTTACTAAGCCATTTATTCTGCCTCGGTTTTGTTTTCAATTACTTGGCGCCGATTAAATTATCAGATAGCAGGTTTCGAGCATTTGTCAAATATTAATCTAATGGCGTTTTACGCCAACCCAAAAGGTATTGGTGGTTTTAATTATAGATAACGTCGTTATAAAATGAAAAATGATCTTAGTCGTTCAGGTTATATATTTTACAGATGTGTAATAACACACAAATAATTATGTAACATGAAATTATAAGTTTATATAATTAGTATAGTATAATGTTATTTGCTTTCATACAAGTTATAGATACTGCACATTGTTTTCACAGATACATAATCTTCCTTCATGTTTAAAACAATAACTATGTCATATATCTTTTTTAAATTCCCAAAACCTTTTTATATAAATAAATTATTGGTGTTTTTAATAATACCAAAGCTATACAATAACAGTATAAAATACTATAACTATACAAAATATAGATTCTGTTTAATGTTGTTATAACCACAAAGCCTTGGAAGTTTTAATATTTACTAGAATATTAATTTTGTATAAGTGAAATGATATAATATTTACTATATGTCTACATAATTTGTTCGTATTTATTGTAGTACTATTTAATCATACATAAATTATTATGGCAATTATATAATTATGTCTCGGTTAAATACAAACATTAGTAGGCCTACACATTTGTTTATACATATTTGTTATCATTTGTAGACAAATAGCATGAATTCATTTTATCTTCTTAAACCTAACCTTTACCGTTATATTTCTTAAGTTCATTACAAGATTTGGGTGATGGGGTTGTCGGCAATGATTGCACTGGAGATCAAAACTTCTGTATGTTTATAAATTCGATTGTTTCAATGACAACATATCAAACTTTAATTTATTTTGTAGTGAAATTAGTGGTGTTATTAAAAATGTTTTGTAAGAAGTTGATTTCAGTTGGAAGTGTAGCCGTTATGTGCATGTCTAGAATAGTGGGAACTGCCTGACGTAAGACAATGTGAAGTCCGTAAAATAATATTCAAATTTGGTGTCTAACTGTACAAAATCTGTTTAAAAATTGTATATGAATAATAAGAAAATGTATAAAATTGTGTCTCCTCTATCTTCCGTAATTGAGAAGCGTCAACGATTGTAAAGTTTCCCTGAATTAATTGGAAACCCAGTTAGATGTGTTCGGAAAAGCCTGGACATTTAAAACGTAAAGTTAATATTCTTACTGATACCTAATGGAAATTTTAAGGAGTTTTTTTAAATATTAAAACACTGTCTAGTCAACCAAAGAAGAAATGGTGGCTTTGTCAAGGTACGTAAAATTAAAATTTTTATCAGAATAAAATAAATAGCTTTTACAACACAAAACCGATCTAAAAATCAAGTGGACATAATGGTTTCCAAGTTAAACGACGATTTTCAGAGGTTCAAAATGTAGACTTTAAAAAAGTAGTTCTGACAGTTATTCATAACAGGTTGTAGTGATCGGGTGTGGGTTAATAGGTTACATAATATAGGAAAAAGCGGAGGGCCCATCATAACAATTAATTTTCTCCATAAAAGTGATTTAGATTATATTATGTCTAATACCAAATCATTAAAGGGGACAGGTTTGTTTTGTAAACTGTGACTAAAGTTTGGTTGTTAAACAGGATCGATCATATTTAGGCTTTGTAAAAAGCGAAATAGAAAGAGTTCGTGGTAAACGATGTATATTGTCCTCATTGTAGACAATTATCTATGATTATGATTACAATAATAAAAATTATTAAGTTTTTAACTAAAACTATATATTCCTACCGGAACAATTTTAAAGCAGTGTAATAAAAAAAGTATATTGAAGCGTTAAAGCAAACACAAAAAATGTTTACAAAGGCTAGTTTAAATTTATAGAGAAGCCATGTTTTGTGAAGATAATAATTTCCTAACTTGCTCAATGTTATAATTATATTAATCCATAGTCCTAAGCTGCTAAAGCTTTTAAAAGTTTCATTTTAACAAGAAGTTTGGAAATTAATCTTATTGGTTGGTCATATTGAAATACCAAAACGTTAGACACAATAATGGTAACAACTAAGAAAGAAAATTTAATTTCCCATACAAGACAAAAAATAAAGTAAACTTATCCTAGTTAATATGATGTTATATCTCATTGCATGTTTAAAATGTTAATGGTTTAAGTATTACTAAAATTTTAGTTTCTATAAATCATTAGCCAGAAACCGTACTGACTTTTGAAACAAATTGAAATATATGTTATTTAAGATTAAACAGGATTAGATCTTTTACATGTATTTTTAGTTGTACAAGTATGTAATAATTTAATTTAATATTTATTGCAAAAACCTTACTTTACTATAATTATATGTAATTTTAAATGTAATACAAAATGTGAACAAGCAATATGTTTATGACAACAACAAAAAACAAAAAAATGAAAGAAAATCACACATATACAATGTTTTGTAAATATTTCGAAAGGGATAACAACTTTAAGTCAAGAACATTTAAATTACCTAATTTATAAGTAACATAGTTTAAATAGTGCTGTTTGGTTCAGCAGGTGCTAACAATAATAGTTAAAACACTAAACATGTTGTTCCATAACATTACAGAATGGTTACTCAATTTCCCAAATTGGAATTACAAAATTCTTGATTCCTAAAGAATTGCAATCTAGTATCTAGCCAGAGTAAGTAACAAAAGTGTAATTTATGAGCTAATTTAATTTCATATTTTCGCAAACCGAGTAAAGTCTGGCTGGATTTTGAGTGTATGTAAATAAGTTCGAGACTATCTACTAGGTAAAAATATTTTGCATTTATAATTATAAAGCAATTTATCTTGTAGATTTAACTAATGATGACTAACAGTAATGATGACGCCTTAGACTTAAAAAGCAAAAATTATAAAACATAAACAGCAATGAATCTAATATTTCGCAAACTATTTCCATATATTTTTTTATGTTCATACTTTATCCTTTGAAAGCAATAAGGCGAATGAAGGTATTAAAAGTGTATAAACTAATTGAACAAACAGAAATATAATATTCAGAGTTAAAAAAAAGTTTGATAGTTTGCATTGCTTTATGAAACCTTTATTTTAAATATAACTTATTACTTTAGAAGGGTTTTTTTTATTCTAGTTAATTCATTTAGTTTTAAAGGGCGTACATAACAGATTTATTTCAGCGTACCACCTTAAACGTACTAAGGACAAAGTGGAGAAGGCTTTTACGTAATGTCCCAAGTGTAAATAATTTACACGGTTGAAGTTACTCCTTCATCATACAAAGTGTGGCTTTCAACATTTTATATGCAAGTGCCAAGTAAAATATCCCTTGCGACCAATATTTAGGTAATCAGGACCTTTATTGCACACCGTTTTGTTTTAGTACTAGTATATCAAAATTTATATATAATGCGTTCATATATTTTCGTGTTCGATGTATGTCCGAAAAAGTTATGAAACAAAGAACACGTATTCAAATTATATCGTTTGATATATTTAAAAAAATACATAATAACTATTTTTAAATGAATTTAAATAAAAAATTTGACACCAAAGTTAGCCTACATATTTTATAAGGTATGTCTGAAAATTTCATATTTTATAAAACGATAATAACATGAAATGGTTTGACTAACAGTATTAACATGGACATCTTTGGATAGCATTGGAGGAAGCAATGACTTCTTCAAACCATTGGAAGTTATTATATTTTAACATATATATAACATTTAGTATTAACATAATTTTGAAACTACAGGCTTTCACTTTTCAGAAGTTAATCATAATAAGTTTGTTAAAGTGTGTTTATTATAACAATGTTTATTTTTACTTAAAAACCTTATTTAGTCTTACTTTTACGTTTTTATGTATGGGGTTGTATATTCATTCATTGTTGCACAGCGTTATGCACGTATTAAATATGTAAACAGAATGTGAAACATTTCTGTGTTTCCAATATTTTAATAAAGAAATGTATTCTCTTGGAATTGGTGGTATTAAAATAATTATTATGCTGACTATATTGTTCGTCGGGTTTGTCCGAACATGTGTCAGCACAATATATTTTACTATAGATTTATTACTATCTTTTCACTAAAAATAAAATGTATTCATTTAAATGTTATTTTATTTTTGCATCGTTAACAACTTCTTTTAATTTAACAAACAAAATTAATAAATATTTTTGTAATATTTTTGTTTACTTATCACAGAACTGCAACTATTTCAATATACCACTTGGGAAAAATTAAAAGACAAATTATTCATAATAATAATCTACTGGCTGTACATTTCAGTTTAAAATAGCACAAGTTTTATTTTGTGATATAACTTTAAAC